>ML776660.1:1089779-1113585 GCA_009831015.1 Picea engelmannii | reverse complement strand
CCCTGACCATCCATTCCCCCACGTTCGCTCCTCAAACCCACCCTTTGCCTCTATTCCCCCTGCCCCCTCAACCCTCCCCTCCCATTTGTCATCCTCCTCCTCTCCACTAAACTACAATCTGAGATCCTTTGCTTACATATCTGAAGAGGCTCCCCCTAGAATTTTGGTGGGTCTGGGTTCCTTTGAATATCTAGACAAGAAACCCCTACATAGAAGACGAAATTCATATCTCTCTCGGGCTAAAAAACAAGCTAAATCAGAATTTCAATATGGGAAACAAAAATCTCTATTTGGGGATCTTAGAGAATTGACCCCATCCAAGGGACCCAATAATCTTCCTCTCACACAACTGCAAAGGGATGGCCAACCCCTCCAAAATATTGGCACTCCAAAGACTAGTTAAACTACGCAATCCTATTCTCCTTTTACTACAAGAAAAAATGATGGAAGGAGACCCTATTGTAAAAATGTTATCTCTCGCCTTTCCTAATTGGAATTTTTTGGGCCTTGATGCTTTCGAAAAATCAGGAGGCTTAATCATCGGTTGGAAAAAAGACTCTTCAGCTCACCAATTCATGTGACATGCCAGTTGTTCTTGGCACAAACTTCTTCTCCCCATCCCATAATCTCTCCTTCCTTTTCATAAACACTTACGATCCATACTCTAACCACTTATGAGTCATATTCTAACAAGAAGGACTATTGGAATAAAAAAATTCAATCCCCTCTCCTCTCCTCTGGAAACACCATCCTAGGGGGACACATAAATTTCACTCTAGGTTCTTGTGAGATTTGGGGCCCCTCGGCACATCCTGGCCCACTAATTGATTACTTCATCAAATGTCTATAGGACTCAAATATGCTCATCATTAAACCAATCAAATATGCCCCCACTTGGCATAATATGTGAATTAGAGAAGCCCAAATAGCCAAGTGCCTTAACAAATTCCTCATATCCAATTTTTTCTTGCAAGAAAACTATCATTTTCTCCAATGGGTCTCCTCGTGGGGAATTTCCGATCACTCTCCCATTCTTTTCGAATTAGCCCCAGATCCAAAGAAGCCTCCCAACCCCTTCAAATTCAACTCTACATGGCTAGAAGATCGGAGTTACTTGGGCCTTGTCAAGGATACCTAGGCACCATACAATGCAACTCTACCAGATTCCCCACACTTACAATTCTTGGAAAATCTAAAGAAGGAAAATAAATTTACCATAGCTTTGCAAAAGGAACAGAAAAATAAATAAATAAAAAGGAAAACCAAGCCCTTTTGGATATTGAACAACAACTTAAGTCATGTATGGAAGAAGAGGTGCAAACCATTTTCAATGAGGAGCAAAAATCCAAGATTCTCCTTTTGGAGCAACAGAAAAATTCCATCCTCATCTCCAGAGAAAAGGAATGGCGCCTTAAGAGAAAATCCCTCTGGCTACAAGTTGGAGATGAAAATACAAAGTTTTTCCACCGCTTCGTAAATCACAGTAAGGCCAAAAACAAAATTTGGTCTATCCAGAGATCATATGGATCTATGGACACAAAATTTCAGAATCTGGCAATTGAAGGCATCACACACTTCCAAAATGTATTCAAGGTCGATCAAAGCTCAACTATATAGTCCATCTTAAGGGTAGATATCATTTTCCCTAGTTTTTTGGATCAAGATCAGAATGTACAACTAATGGTCAAAGTTACCAAAGACGAGCTTCAAAAGATTCTTCATAGCTTTCAAAAAGACAAAATTTTGGGGCTGGGTGGATTCCTAGTGGAATTCTATATAGGTACCTTTGACATTATAGGAGATGATTTTCTCAAAACCATAGAATTTTCTTGGACTACAGGTCAGATACTGGCTCCCTTTAATTCTACCCTCGTAGCCCTCATTCCAAAGGCGAACAATCCACACACTTTTGATTAGTTTTGTTCTATCTCTCTCTACAATATATCTATAAAATCATCTTAAAGATCATAGCAGTCTGCTTGAAATACATCCTCATAGACAAGATCTCTGGTGAACAATTCATTTTTCTACAAGGGAGACAAATCCATAAATCTATAAGGCTGGCTCAAGAAGGTATTCACTCAATCCACACTAGGAAACAGAAGGAAATCATCTATAAAGTAGACCTGGAAAAATCCTTTGACCGTGTTAGTTGGCTCTACATCAGACTTATAGTCATACACCTAGGCTTCTCACACTCCTTTGTCATATGGATTCTCAATTACATTTTCACCGCATCATTTTCCGTACTCATAAATGGCTCTGCATCCCCCTTCTTCAAAGCAGGAAGAGGAATCATATAGGGATTCCCCCTCTCCCCTCTACTCTTTCTTCAGGTGGAAAAAATATTAAGTAAACTCATCTCAAATGTTGTATCGCAAGGTCTCTTCAAATGCATACAAATCTCCACAACAAACTTTCTCACATGTCTAATATTTGTGGATGACATCCTCATTTTTTGTGAAGGCAAGCAATTATTCTTTGAAAACCTAAGAAGCATCCTACACTCCTTTTGCCTCTCAACCGGGATGCAAATCAACTCTCAAAAATCATCACTGATGGCTTGGGGATTAAATGATCACGAAATAATTTATGCTTCATCACTCTTTGGCATTAAGTTTAAAAATCCATCTTGTTAGCACTAAGAGTCACACTTAGACTGTTGTAAGTGTAATCTCAGTATCCATCAAAATACAAATGGATTGAATGGTTTGAGTAGGTGGATCAACAAGACTGGGAAAGAAAAGGAGAGGGCAACAAACTGTTAGCAGAAGCATTCCATTGGACAGGGAGTCACAACATCCTACAGATCAAAGGAAATCAAATTGTATATCAGACAAAAGGGATATATAATGATGAGTAGAATCATGGTGAATATGACAAAAGGAAGAACATCCATTGCACAAATATCCTTTCTCCAAACAGATAAATATTGCTTAAACAATAAACAATGATTTAATGGGCAAGCTACAACATATCCTCTGTTGTTCATGAATCCATTAATCAATAGAAGTTATGATCCTCAAAACCTGCAATATGTTCAAGCAAGAATATAAAAAATAAGTGGGAAAACAAAGAAGACAATCTAATAACAACTCTCATGAATCTTTAATGGCATAAAATGTCATTACAAGTAGGCCCTTAGGCTTACAAATGAGCAACTAAAATTGTTCCTCAAGCTCTCTCCTCTCTTGGCTCATGAATCCAACCCTTTCCTTCTCAAAATCCATTTCATTTGTAGTAAATGATCTATGTCTACACTAAGGAGGTCGAAACCAATATGATACATAGGATCCTCCTTCATTTAGGAGTCTTGTTACAAAACATTCCAACAAAAGCCTAACAAATTCCTATTTTCCATGATTTTTCCTATTGTGATAAATGTCTCTTGAAAAATTTCATCTTGATTGATTTGGAAATAGAACACATGTCCCTCATATCACACTAAATCCTAGGAGACCATTTGAACCTTCCTTCACAGCTGGTAGCATTCCCATAGCTTGAATTTTTCAAACTATTAGAGTTCGCAGCGCTTGTGACAACATGCGCTGCGAACTTTCCTATAGGTGATGTGTTTAGCTTTTCTCCAAAAATACAAACTGGGTAAGGATGAATTTTTGTCATCAATTCCAAAACAGCATTTTTTACCTCCACACCAAATTTCAGAGGAACCCATATTGGAAATCAAAAGTTACAATCAAAACATTCCTCTATTGTGTGTTAATTATTTACAAACTGTCAAAAATACCAGTTCGCAGGGTCGACGTTGTGAACTCTCTTGTAGCGGCCCGTTTGAATTTTTCCAATTTTTTATCATTTCAAAACTCTATCAAGTGTTACAAGAATGTTTTAAACTTCATAATCTTGATGATCATGACTAGAGGAAAGCACCCAAACTGATAATCATGGCTTACAAATCATAGCAATCACCAAAATGTGTAAAATGCATGAAACGCCTTGAAAGAGGTTGACCTTATCCAGAGATGATACACCCTACTCTTATACACATTTATAAATGAGACAAAGCACTCTTCAACATGGAGGGATAAGAGCGACAACTAACAATTGTCATGAAAGGAAGACTGATAAAAACTCTGTTAAAACTGATTTTAAACCATAATAAAATCTAGTCATAAGCATGAAAACCATATGAAACTTTAAAATTTGTTTCAATTTAAAGATTGGCCACATGACTCAAACTAAATAAGGGTAAAACTTTTGATTTTAGAGGATGAATTTCGAGGATGTGAAAGATAGAAACTTCAGTAGGCCTGGAATAGAGGGTTTGCAGCACAGTTCCCAACGCCAATATGAAAACCAGCCAAAACCCCTTTCCCAACCCTCAAACATCATGAACAATCTCATGGAGTACCAGGTGGATCTAGGCTTGATTTTGATGTCTTTGAATTAGCACAGAGGTGTCTGCAAGCTGTACAACTTCCGACTCTCTCCTTCAGCTAGTTCGCAGCAAAGTTCACAGCACACTGGTGTTTTCATTTTATCTCTCAAATTCCAAACTGGGTTGGGCTGAATTTTGGTCAGCAGGTCAATACCAATATCATGCTCCTCAAAAAATAAAATCCAGAAAAACCCACATCGTCGTTCAAAAGTTATGATCAAATATTTGGAAGACTCTGCTACAGGAAATGAGTTCGCAGCGAAGTTTGCAGTGCCTATCTACCAGTTCGCAGTGCCTAATTCAAACAATATTTGCATTCTCTGAGGAGACTGTTAGGATGTCCAAGGACCTGATCCCTGAAAATTTGTTAAAAATAGGCTCTAAAAACAATGAAATCCCTTAGCATGACAAAAGGGTAATGATGGCAATGAATGAATGCAGCACTTGACTACGTTGTGAACTCTCCTAGTGAGTTGGCAGCACATACAATTGTCTTTAACTTGACATTTAAATAGATGGATGATGACAAAGAGAACCTTTTGTACAAATGAGAGGTGACATGTCACAGTAATGATGTAAGAATCAAAGGTGTGACTCAAAAAAAAATCCAAAGTGGTTCTTTTTTACCCCTACAATTCTATCTGCTAACATTTCACTCCACGGGGGATGGCATGCTCCTTGTGAGCTTCCAAGAACATGCAGTTCCAATGCCTTATCCATCCCATCTCTGCAATATGTACTATGTCTATGCCTTGAGAGATCCTCTAATCATTTATTGAAAACTGAAAAACACTCACTGCAAACTAAATTCTTACATAGCAAGCTTATTTATATACATTCCTGCACTAATTTATCCAACTGATCTTCTTTGCTTAATTGAAGTCATACTTCCAATAGAGCCAGGTGAGTATCGAATTGATGAAAATAACTCCTTCCATGTAACTGTTCAAAATAATTTTCAAGTGATATGAAGCTTGCAGCAAGAGGTTAGTAAGCAATGGATACTTACAACTATGATATGAAATCATACCAACAACTGGATCATTAGAAACCTTTGAAAAATATAAGTCTATGTAAAAATCCACAGGATCAAGAAACTTATGAAGAGACATTTCTAATGGGTTAAGAAAACCCTCTTGCTCCTCTATGAAGGTTGATTCATCAATAAAATGATGGTCCTCGTATACTTTATAGCTACTCATATGTTGTTTCATGTTTGTTGCAAGTGCAAGTATAGAAATGATAAACATTTCCTTGTTGATCCTTGGAGTTTTCTGCTCATCAATAGGTGATAAAGAGAATTCCAATTGTTGTTGCAATTCTTCCTTATCTCCTTCATTGCATTCCCGTGTCTCAGATTCAAAACTGTCATATGTTGATATATTGATTTCTTCATTATCATTTGAATACTCAAAGGAAACAATTTGATTTTCATGACAACTTAAAACAGTAGATACATTTGATACAATGTCAAAAGTATCTACATTATGACTATCACTTTGAAAATCATCAACCTCTTGATCATGATGAAAAGTTTATTCTACTTCAACATACTCTTTATGACTATTTGATCCTTTTCCCAACAAATTGAATTCATAACAACATTCTTGATAAAGGAAATCAGCTGCAAATTTCTCTTTGCAAAACAAACGAAATGCAGCATGAAAATGTCTTAGTGAAGTAATAAAAGCAACCGGGAGTGATCTACACCAATCACGAGATGCTCCATCTAAAGAGTATGTAAACAATTTGATGAGGACATATTCATGTATAACTTTCAGCTTAATTATGCACTCATGAAAATCTAGTAAAAACTCAGCGGGCATTTCCCAATTTTCTCCTCTAAACCTAAGAAGGCAACCTTCCCATTCATCTCTACTAGGCACTGGATTTGGAAAAACAACTATCTTTGAAAAATCACAAAAAGCATACCTCTGAGCTAGGATCTTGTCCATTTCAAAACAACAGATTCTCCAATAGATATATGAACAGTGGATTCGTCATGGTGAAAGATAAGCAGGCTAAAAATGTCTAGCTTCATTTCACCATCCAAAGCTATATCTAATCATCATAGTTCACCCAGGGAAGGTGTCTTAATTATCATCCCTGACAACGACGCCAAAAATGTTAGCATTGAGAGTCACACTTATATTGATGTAAGTGTAAGCCCAATACCTGTCACAATATAAATGGATTGAATGGTTTGAGTATGTGGATCAACAAGACTGGGAAAGAAAATGAGAAGGCAACAAACTGTCAGCATAAGCATTCCATTGGGCAAGGAATCACAACATCCTAGAGATCAAAGGAAATCAAATTGTATATCAAACAAAAGGGATATATAATGATGAGTAGAATCATGGTGAATATGACAAAAGGAATAACATCCATTGTACAAAGATCATGTCTGTAAACAGATAAAGATTGTGTAAACAGTAAACAATGATTTAATGGGCCAGCTACAGCAAATCCTTTGATGTTCATGAATCCATCAATCAAATGGCAGCTATGATCCTCAAAACCAGCAATATGTTCAAGCAAAAATATAACAAAGAAGTGGGAAAACAAAAAATACAATTTGATAACAACTCTCATGAATCTTTAATGGAAAAAAATGTCATTACAAACAGGCCATTAGGCTTACAAATGAGCAACTAAAACTACTTCTCCAGCTCTCTCGTCTCTTAGTTCATGAATCCAACCCTTTCCTTCTCAAAATCTATTTCATTTATATTCAATGATCTCTATATACACTAAGGAGGTCGAAACCAAGGAGATACATAGCATCTTCCTTCATTTAGGAGTCTTGTTACAAAAGATTCCAACAAAAGCCTAACAAATTCCTATTTTCCAAGATTTTTCATATTGTGATAAATGTCTCTTGAAACATGTCATCATGATTGATTTGGAGATGGAACACATGTCCCTCATATCAAAATAACTCCTATAATACCATTCTAACCTTCCTTCACAGCTGGCAGCCTTCCCATAGCTCGAATTTTTCAAACTGTTAGAGTTCACAGTGCATGTGACAACTTGCGCTGCGAACTTTTATGTAGGTGATGTTTTTATCTTTTCCCAAAAAATATGAACTGGGTTAGGCTGAATTTTTGTCAACAAGTCCAAACCACCATGTTTTACCTCCACACCAAATTTCAGAGGAACCTAGTTTGGCAATAAAAAGTTACAAGAAAAACATTCCTCTATTGTGTGCTAATTATTTACAAACTATCAAAAATACCAGTTCGCAACGTCAGTGCTGCGAACTCTCCTGTAGCAGCTCGTTTCACTTTTTCCAATGTTTTATCATTTCAAAAATCTATCATGTGTGCCAAGAATGTTGTAAACTTCATAATCTTGATGATATTCACTAGAGGAAAGCACCCAAACTGATAATCATGGCTTACAAATCATAACAATCACCAACATGTGTAAAATGCATGAAACACCTTTAAAGAGGTTGACCTTATCCAGAGATAATACACCCTACTCTTCTACACATTTATAAATGAGACAAATCACTCTTCAACATGGAGGGAAAAGAGCAACAACTGAGAATTTTCATGAAAGCAAGACTGATAAAAACTATGTTAAAATAGATTTTGAACCATCATAAAATCTTGTCATAAGCATGAAAACCATATGAAACTTTAAAATATGTTTCAATTTAAAGATGGGCCACATGACTCAAGATAAATAAGGGTAAAACTATTGATTTTAGAGGCTGAATTTTGAGGATTTGAAAGATAGAAACTTCAGCAGGCCTGGAACAGAGGGTTTGCAGCACAGTTCGCAACGTCGATATGAAAACCAGCCAAAACCCTTGTCCCAACCCTCAAACATGATGAACACTATCATGGAGTACCAAGTGGATCTACGCTTGATGATGATGTCTTTCAATTAGCACAGAGGTGTTTGCAAGTTGTCCAACCTCCAACTCTCTCCTTTAGCCAGTTTACAGCGAAGTTCACAGCGCACTGGTTTTTTTATTTTATCTCTCAAATACCAAATTGGGTTGGGATAAATTTTTGTCAGTGGGTCAATTCCAATATCATGCGCCTCCACAAAACATTTCATAAAAACCCACATCGTAGTTCAAAAGTTATGATCAAATATTTAGAAGACTCTGCTATAGGATATGAGTTCGCAACAAAGTTCGCAGCGCCTGTCTACCAGTTCGCATTGCCTGATTCAAACAATATTTGCATGCTACGAGGAGACTGTTAGGAAGTTCAAAGACTTGATCCCTGAAAATTTGTTAAAAATAGTCTCTGAAAACAATGAAATCCCTTAGCACGACAAAAAGTTAATGATGGCAATGAATGAATGGAGCACTTGAGTACGTTGTGAACTCTTCTAGTGAGTTGGCAGCACATACAACTATCTTTAACTTGACATTTAAATAGATGGATGATGACAGAGAGAACATTTTATACAAATGAGAGGTCACATGTCACGGTAATGATGTAAGGATCAAAGGTGTGACTCAAAAACAAAACCAAAGTGGTTCTTTTTTATGCCTACAATTCTATGTGCTAACACATCTGAAGGCCTCAAATATTTGGGATTCAATATCAAGGCCATTGGATAAAAAAATTAGACTGGGATTGGCTTCTTGACAGAAAAATAATACATTATTGGTGTAATAGATGGCTATCTAGAACCAGAGGATTAGTCCTTATCAAATCAGTTGTTAAAGCAATCCCAGTATATTAGACATCTCTTGCATGGGTATCAGAAGGAGTCCTTCATAAAATAAATCAATTGGCTACTCAATTCCTCTGGGAAGGTAAAGATGACTCTATACCTTTAGTTCTAGCTTCAAAAAAAATCATCTCAAAGCCAAAGGCCAATGGAGGACGGGGCCTCAAAGACATCTTTACCTTCGCAAAAGAACTGGCAGAAAAAAATGCTTGGAGTCTGGTATAGGGGACAAGAATTTGGAATAGAATCATAAAGGAAAAATACATCTCGCAAATGCCTCTCTTGGATTGGATTCGCTCCACAAACAAATCCTATCAGAATGGAACTATCATCTGGAAATACCTCATAAACTCTTTTCACATTAGTGGAGACTGGCTCATTTGGAAGGTTGGTAAAGGCTCCAACATTTTGATGGGGAAGGACCCTTGGATAGGTTTCTCAAACAATCACATGTTGTTAGAGGAGATCATCAATTCCCTCAAACAAATGGGATTTTTCTTTCTAAATCAAGTTGGGCATAGATATTACACATCGAGAACTACAAGATGGATATCAGAGGAGGATATGAACTTATAATCCCAATAGATTCCAACATGGAATCATTATATTCACACTTTAAGTAGCTCTCTTGCCTGGCTCTCAGACCAGGAAGATCAACTTATATGGTCCTTCAGCCCCACAGGAAAATATTCCCCCAAACTTGGATATCTGGCCCAATTCCAAGTTGCTCATTTGGATCTTCCCCCATGGTGGGGAAAATCCCTCTGGAAGCTGACAAGTCCACCCAAAACAAATTTATTCATGTGGCTCCTCCAAAATAAGGCTCCAACATGGGAAAATATTCATAAATGATCCTTCACATGTCCAAGTAAATGTTCTCTATGCAAATCAAATGAAGTATCCAATACACATTTATTCCTACACTACCCATTTACAAATTCGGTATGGAGCGAGATTAGTCGCTCACTGGGACCTATATTCAATTAGAATGGGACTCACATCTCGGAGGCACTTCAAATATGGTTGACAGATCACCAAAATCAGAACTATAAATCCCTCCCCCTATTTGTTATTGGGGCATTTGGCTGGTTCACAATCATTCCATATTCAATGAAAACAATGGATCCACCTCCCTCACAACCATCTCTAGCATAAAAATATTCTTTGCTTTCGCCCAAAAAAATCACATCCCCCACACAGTCTAGAGCTTTGTATCCCCCTGAATTAGATAAGGACATCCCTTGGGCCTTTTTTGACGGTGTTGCACAAGGTGCTTCCTCCATGGGAGATGCTAGTGGAACTCTCCACCTCTCAGAAAATCACCTCCTCTCCTTCTCGGTTGGTCTAGGTGAAGACATAAATAACTTCAATGAACTTATGGCATTATACCTTATGCTCCTCTTGGCTCTTGAAAAAAAAATCAAACAATTGAACATATATGGTGATTCTTTGTCTGTAATACAAGTCCTGAAAGGCACACACATTTTGAGATATTACTCTCTTATTCCAGTCCTTGAGGAAATAAAGAGACGCTCTGTGGAATTTACTCACACCTCTTTTACACATGTATACAAGAATCATAATAAAAAATTGGAGCAACTCTCCAAAGTTGGTCTGGACCTAGACAATGGAATCTGGAAGGTCAAGGAAGAAGGCCCCGATGGATCCCATGGACATCTTCACATTCCTTGGCTTGATCTCTGACTAAATTAGTTTCGACCTCACATTTTTGCAGCCTCAGACAGTTCAAACAACCCAAACTTTTGATTTATTTTGATGTAAATTCTGATGTAAAACATATGACAATGATGGATTTCTTAGTGGATATGCATTATATCTTCCTTATGAAAATGCATATGAGAAATATTATGAAGGAATATTGTTGTAAATGATACAAATATATGATACATCATGGAACTTAGAGGATAGACTTTATTTCTCCTTTTTGAAAGCCTATGTCTTTTCTGCAGTACCTTACTACCTCCTAGACTCAAAAGATGGAATGCCAATGGCAGATACTAATGTAATTTTGTTTCACCGTAAATAAAATTACTTGCTTTTTTTCCTTGGAAAAAAAAAGATAGAACTCGAGAGATAATTAATTTTTTAAGTGGTAAAATTTATCATAATTTTTCAAACTCCACTAACATGATTGGTTTTGAAGGGTTTCGTTTGTAGGGCGATCCATGTTCGAAATTCGTTGTATTCGGGAGGAGGCATCTAAAAGAATCCATCCAGTTAAGGGTTGATGTGGTCGAGGACGAGTGCGATCCATGAGTGATTTTGACATCTTAGATGCCCCTGGGTCACGGTTTATTAGCCAAAGGCTAGTCCCACAAGTCACAGACACGTTGGCACACAAAAAAAAATCATAATTTAGTTATTAATTGACTATGAGGATAATCATTATTAACTTCTATTCGTGAATGTAGGTTGACTTATCTTCAAGGAAAACCATGCTACGTAAAACGATCCACTAGTGGTTTGTAAGAGGGAAGACTTTCACTCTTACCAGATGCCTCTAGGTCTTGGGCCATTAATTTGTTTCCTTACGTCTAAGGAAGATGAGATCTTATCCAATCAGAAGTAGTTTTAGGTCTTACTATAAGACCAAAAGGGGTTTCAACCTAGATAGTATTTGCAATAAATTCAATGTCTTGCACTATCATTACTCAAGCTACAACAATGGGTTCATGTGCTTTCAAGCATCATTTAACCTTAGTCCCATACATGAAACCGAATATTATTCTCGATTATAGTTTAACCTCTTGCCCGAGAGGAAATCCACTTTTTATAATCTCATTAATTTATTTTTATTTTTATATTTATTTTATTTATTTATTTTTAATTTGACACTATCAAAAATGGCGTCACTATTCTAGAGACACCTTTGAAACAAAAAAAAATCACAACACTTTTAATATTTGATATATGTCATATTGATCAATTGACTTGACCAATAATTGATTGTAATGTTTGTGGCCAAAAATGATTTAGATTTGTGTGGGGATGCGTTGTTCATCTAAAGAAATAATGTGGTCTTTGAATCAACTCGATTCCTAGAGTGCTAGGTAGAAAGCGAGCAGAACTAAAAAAATCTTAAATAGTTTTTCCCACAAAAGAATTATGAGTACAAGCAATCCTTTCACAATGTGTTGGATAGTGGCACAAAAGAGTTGAGGGAGATTGTTGGGTGAGGTCACAACAAAATCTAGGGCAAGTGGCGAGTGTAATCCTTGGGAAACATGTTATAATAATCAGCATAGGAAAAATGGCCCCTCAAATATTAAATATTAGAGATTTGTTATGAAAAAAATGAATTAAAATGGAAAAAGGTTAAACTTCCTATCAATCTTAACTTTTATGTTTTGTCGTCATAAAAATTTGGTCATACAATTTTTGTCAAAATTGTAATTTTGGATTGATAAAATTGTTGTTTTGAATGTAGAAATGGGTTCAACACCCCCATATACCCCTATTGCAACCAAATTGTGCAATGTTAGCATTCGATATCTACAATTCCATCAATTTAAAATTATTCTTGTCAGATTTCAGGTTAAAATAATTGGTTTCCCTTCACATTATTTTAAGCGGTTGAAAAAAGACAAATTTGTAAAATGTTTAGGCTAGACATTAAAATGTGGTGTTGGTATCAAGAAAAATTTGAAGAACTAAATTTCATCATTTCTAAAAAAAACTTTAAAGATATTTGTTGATTCAAAATAAAGATGCAGCTAAATTTCTATATAGTAAAACAAAAAATTATTTGAAAATTCGTCTTTTTTTAAAAGTAGATAAAATCATTTTTTTTGTAAATAAAAAAGTTGTATTGCCTGACTAATCCTTTGTCACTATACAAAAATTAATTGTTTCACTGGCTTGCCACATGTTCCGCCAAACTAGTGGAAACTGAAACAAGTGGCAACCTTTTGTACTTATGGCCAAAAGTAGCAACCACCACTTGCTCCGCCATACAGTTGGAAACTAGAGCAAGTGGCAGATGATGGTGTTGACAGTTCTGTCTAGACATGCATTCAAAAACTAATAATTCAAACTAAACAGAAATCCTAAGCAGGAAGACAAGAAAAAAACCCCATTTCCATGCAAGTGAGGCAGAGAGAGCTGAGAAACTTTAAAAATTAGGAGGGTTGTTTGAACACTGGAGCCTGTCATCTGGAGAGCCGCCATGAGGAGTGTCGTCTCTAGGTGTGAGTGCAAAGGGTTGCATGTAGGTAAGGCATCTTTGTTTGACTAGCACGTTCAAGAAGGCATAGAACAACATGTTGATTATGTTGCTAATAAGGGTGTGTCGGTGGAGTTGCTCCATCATATAGCTCCTCATCTCAAAGTTGACATCTAAGTGCTCCAGAGTGAAGAGACTGGGTGGACTCTGGTCACATTTTGTGTCTGGGTTGAGCAATGGGGGCCCTGTTGGGCGGTCCTTCGAGGGGATTTCCTCCTAGACAATGCAAGTGGCTCCCTCCATGGTTGTCTTTGTATACATTGTTGCAATGTTGGTGTTGGGTCTATCGTGGGAATTTGGGATCATGTAGAGGAGGGATTCTAGTGGAACCTGAATTGTTTCCTCGAGGATTTCCTCCACGTAGGCCATTGGAGGCATCATCGGCTTCTTGATTTGTTGTGTCTAAGCTATCGAGGAAGCCTTCCCCAATTCGTGCAGGCATCTCTACCTTGCAACATAACAATACCAGGAGGGTCCCCTCCTGGGTTTCCCTCTCTCATGTGGCATGAAAGAGGCTGGAGGCCAGAGAATCTGAGAATGAGACCAGAGAAATCTAAGAGGCCCAGAGTCGAATCACTGAGCAGAGCGGAGCCTCGACAGAGTAAAGAAATAGAATGATGAATTCCATGGCCAACCTAGAGTAATATACGATGGGATGACAAGACCACACAGCCTCCTCCCATCCATATCAGCATCCCCCTTCCATAACTCAGTGAGGGAGCCATTAAACCTGCGTAGGGGAGTTGTCCCTCCATCCTCTGTGTGCGTTTATGGTCGTCCTCCATCCGAAAATGAGGCTTGGGGTGGTGGCTGACCATATTTATGGCTTGGATTGCATGGGGGATGTGTGGCCTCCCCTAAGCTACATGTCACCCCATCCGGAGGAAAGTAGATAAAATCATTTAAATTTTAAATATTTTTACAAAATATTGCCAAACATTTATGCTTGGAATTATAAGAATTAGTAAGGTTTCGTTTTTACAATTGAAAGATGAGTATGAATCCCTAAAATTTTCCTTGGCTGGTATTTGTTGATTGTTCACTTCTTTCTTATCCTGAATACACAACAAACAAACAAAATAATGAATTAGATGACCAAATGATTTGCAATAATGGTTGTGGTAGAAATGGTCCTTTGGCTACTAGAAATTGTATTTCAATCCAAACAAATTCAAATTTGTGTTGTTAGCATTTGACAATTCATTGTGCTAGTTAAGGAGTTGTTGAGTTTACCATGTGGTCTAGTCGATTCGCTAATCAAAACAAATGTAATGGTTGCTCTTCAAAGAAGAAAACATAGTGCCCTAGAAGATGGGAAATATGCGACCACACACATGAATTATCATCAATGGTGCACCTAGATGCTTTAATATTATGTACTTAGCATAAATTCATCTTAACCCCGAATCAAATAAACATGGAGAGAGGTCAAAAAAAATACAAGCATAAATCCATTCATGCTTAAAAAAGGGTTAAAATAGTTCTATGTTGGTTTATTTTATCATTATTATAATTTGTTTTTAGCTTATTATTTTGATCATTGACTTTTATTATTATTATTATTATTATTATTGTCAACTCTTTAAAAATAATTTCATCTTTACAAACTTCAATTTTTAGTTTATAATTAACATTTTAAATATTACACATCTACTTAAATTGTAAATGCACCTTATTACTCTCAATGCTTTGAAATACTCGATGAAAATAATACGCCAACATGTCCATATCTTCATAATCCCATCCACCATATCATTGGTGTTCTATATGCACTCTAAATCTAGCAATGCTCAAACACTAGGAAATATCTAAACTTCCAAAAACATCTTACATGGATCCTTAATGAAATGATGAAGAATACTTACAACCAAAGAATTCATTCAATTCTAATGTCTCATAAATGCATCTTCAATAACCATCATAGTCATGCAATGTCAAGCTTTTTTAGTTGCAATTAACCACCAAGGGCTTGTTTTAAAATGCACCACATATTTCTTCTAGGAAACAAAAATTCCATGAATATCTATGCTTCATGTAAAAATATTGTGCATAGAATGTACAATGACTTGAGATCTTCTAGACTTGAAGATCTAAATATTGCTTGAGAAAATAGACAAATAATATGCACCTCGCAGCAAAGTATTTAATGGTGTATATGTTGGGATATATATCATCTAATTTAAAGTACCTTTAAATTAGATTATATATATCCTAGCATATACAATATTAAATGATTTGCTATGAGTACATATTGATAGCCGAGAAAATAATTCTAGATAAAAAAACTCATTGATTAGCACATGCTACATGTGCTTAAATTTCCACTAATTAAAAAAATAGACAATGGAATTGGACTTAACACACTCGTATCTTTTAAAAAATGCAGTCAATTGGGTTTAGCCCAAGTGGTTTGTGTTGAGGGGTGTTTTCCCCCCTACACAGGTTCAATTCCCGCAAGTGACATGCCGAGCTCTTAAATGAGCAAGTTATTGAAAAAGCCTCGGCTTTCTACAAAATCTGGTTTACCCCAGGTATCATCCTCGAAATGAGGGGAAGTGCCCAATGAGTTTCCGCTTCCAAAGTAAAAAAAATAAAAAAAAATAAATCTTAAAAAAAATGCTAAAGTGATGTGCAATTACAAATATAGTGGAGATTGAAGAAATATATATTTTTATATTCAAGAAAAAGTATCCCCTAGATAGTACACGCTTACGGTTCATTTAGTGAGCCAACTTCGTGGGGATTGAAGAAATATATATTTTTATATTCAAGAAAAAGTATCCCCTAGATAATACACGCTTACAATTCATTCAGTGAGACAAATTTTGAATAGAAGTGTCAGGGCGTCCCTTTGTTCATGGAGTGGGATAACTCAAGAGCAATCTTCCCTCCCAAGTTACTTTTCCGGCAGGTCCTCTCACGACCTAGATTTAAATTTCCGGCCAATACAGAACTCTGATCGATTTTTTGAGCATCTGGGTTGGTTTAAAATGGGGAAAAACCCCTCGCGTAAGGTTCTAAAATCCGTGGAAATTTGATCCATGCGAAACTCAGACTACCCCTGAAAAGCGGGTTTGTTTGCTCCCGAGTTAGCCTACTCCTTTGTTCATCCCTCACTTGTGTATTTATTTTTTCTAAATTTTAAAGATGAAAAAATGGACATTATATGTGGAATCCTTCTTTATGTATACTGAACATATTTTTTTATTATCATTTTGCAAAAGTCTAATTTGTATTTACTTTGTGTTAACCATGTGTTTTTTATTTTTTCTTACTTGTATCAATTTTGCATCCATGTAATGATGTTTTACTTTATCATTCATGTCTACCTCACAATGTAAGAATGATGTAAAGAGAACATAAAAGTCTATAAATTTAGAAGAGACACAAAGGAACAAAAAGGTCATCAAGAATGTTGTATAGTTGGGGGGATAATATGGGGTACCTAAGGGTACCCAAGGGGATAGTTAGGGGAATAATATGGGATACATAGGGGGTACCTAAGGGAATAATGGAAGAGATGTGTTGTTGTGTATGGAGGTCACTTTAAGTAAATAAGACCTGGTGTGAACACAATAAATGTAAGAGGGATTACTAGTAGGTTCCACCTACTAGAAGGTTTCTCATCTGAATGTTCTTAGGAGGTAGGTAGTATTATATAAGGAAGTATGAGAAATGTAATGAGCATGTTGAGAACTATTGTATTTGGAGCGTAGCTCATTAGGAGGTTTAAACACTTAAGAGGCAAGTGAACAAGAGTGGATCCCTTCATTAAAAGGATCAATTGTAAGGTGTTGCCTTACCTTAAGGGTTTTGGTATTAATTGTTATCACTGAAATTTCGTCCGCAACATTGCATGCAAATGGTTATAGAAATACAACAGTTCCAAATACCTATTAGTTCACCTACAACACCAAAAATTCATTTCCAAGAGGCAAAAACTATACAATTGGACAAAAATTGGCATGTGATGAATCACTAAAGGAAGCATGCACAATGAGCGGGCCAAAGAAGCCCATAGAGCGCATAATGTGCCATATGCGGGACTGTGTACGAGAAAAGTCATGCACTCCTGTGAACGGTGCATTTATGGTTCTTTTCGACCCCTCAACCACTTATAGATCAACTCCCAACTTGATTTGACCCTCAAATCCGAGTTGAATCCGAATGGGGGGCTAGTCAAGGACCAAAGGGTGCCCTAAAGGGCCCCTCGTTCATACTTTGAACTAGTTGGATATTGCCTCAAAGACATGCTATAAATGGATGCCATGGGTGCACTAAGAATTCAAGAATTTCATAGTATTGTTATGTTGCCTCAATCCTCCTTCAAGAATCCTCTTTTCTTCTTGGAGCATTCTAGCAACATTCCAATAGGCAATTGCACTCACCTCTTGAGGGAATAGGCGTGGATTTCTTCACCATTTGATTTCTAGTTTATCATTGTAAGAAGAGCTCTCCATTAGGGAACTCGAGAGCCCTGCCAAGGAGGAAGAGAGGATCCATAAGTCCTGATTTCTCTATGGTGTTTTGCCAACTAATATAGTTATCCATTGGTGGCATAATCTTGGTCATTTGGTTGATTGATTTTGGTTCAAAGTTTCTTATGCATTCTAGTTTTATTTCCTTAGTTGTTTTTAGTTTATTTGCTTATTTATTTCATGTGCTTGGATTATATAAATCATGCACTAACCTCTATCTTGTCTAGCAGGCCCAACTAGAATTGTAAGTACCCTTGTTTTCCTCACCCAAGTGATGAAATGGACACAACAGATTGGCAACAATACTGGGGATAAGGTATCAATTTCCTCCCTATTTGGGCTTTTAGAGAACTTATTTTTGACCCATTTGCCTTGCAAGAACCATAACCGGCCTAGCCTTACCTGTTAAGAGCTAAGTTTGGACCTAGAGGAGGAGAATTCCATTCAAAAATTTCCCCCTGACGCGTATCAGAACGTGCGCGGGTATTTCATCCCACAGACGCGCATTCAGAGCATTGTGTGCCCAAAGTACTTTTGTTCGATGCGCATTGTGCGCCAAAAGGTCTTCTTTTCTCTGCGCACTGTGCACCCACCACGCATCTGTCTGAAATGTAACCCGTGCACCTGTCCAGAGTCTCAAAATTGTAAGATCTTTTGTGATGATTTGAAGGCCCCTAGACTTCAAAATCTTGCTTTTATGCAATTTGTAAATGAACTCCACTTAGATTTATTTCCCACATGAGAGGTTAGTCAAACATAGGCTAGGGGGTAAAAAAGAACCATATTTATCCTCTTTTTCTTTTGGTTTCCACATGGATGGCTTGTTTGATTTGTAAAAGTTAAGTTGAGATTATTTGCTATCACATATAAAAACACTTTCATTGGGACCAGAAATCAACTTTAATCATTGAGTATGATCTTCTCTCACACCATAGAGTGATCTTGAGAATTAGAAAGGTGGTTAAGGGGACATTTCATGTCCCTTAACAAAATCTTTAGGAGAGGACAAAGCCCCCCTAGGGCTCCTCTTAGTTTATTTTTGAAAACATCTTAAATTTGTAAGGGCCCATACATGCCCACATGTTGCAAAATTAGGATAGTTTTTTAAATTACTTTCTTAGCTTACATCACTAGGAGAGTTTAAAGATCAAAGTAACGGGCCCATACATGCCCACATGTTTGCAATCTAGGATAGTTTTTTTAAGCTTTCTTAGTATAAACAACATTAGGGATTTTAAAGGATTAGTAAGGACCCATACGTCCACATGTTAGTTCTTTAGGGCTTTTAAAATTCTGCAAGGTTGTACCAATGACATCTAGTAAGATAGGTAACCAAGATTTGTAAGGACCACAGGAAGTCCACATGTTGCAAATTCACACCAAATTTATTAAAAAATTGGCACATTTCTTCACTTGCTCACACACAAAGTCACTCCAAAGGAATTCTGAAACATCCCACTATTTCTTGAAGAAATTATCCACACCCACTTAATTCGAATGAGATTGGTTCACACCCTAATCTCTCAACCAACCACATCTAAAAAAATTCTAAAACTCACTAAGTTTTCCTCCACAGGAGGTGCCAAAATAAATTTTTTAGTCTAGGTAGGATCTTGGGGGTAGGCATCCAAATAACCCCCCGTTATGTGGTTCTCACATTTTCAAACATTAGAAGTTGACAAATAGGGAACTTTAAAATCCTCCAAGTCAAGTGTTCCTAACACCATAAGGCAGGGAGATACCTGTGAAGGGTCGAAGGCAGAGGTTCGATTGTTCTATGCATCCCCCCTTGAGTCACCCAACTCTTGGAAGGGATCTAGCCCGTGACCCATTTCTAAGGCTGAAAATCTAAATGTCGCACTTTCACCGAGGTACCTAGTGGCCAAATTTTAGGACATCTACCTAGGTGGAAATTGTGGACTGCAATTGCACATTAATCAGATTTTGTTTGGCTATTGGGAAATATCACCAACTCTTTCGGGATATGCACCCTCTACCCCTCATTATAATTGATTGTTTCATCCTTCACTAGTTCCTCTTCCGATGGATTCAGACCCCATTGTTGAGTGCTCTTGCAAGGTCCGATGCTATTTGAGAGGAAGGATGATACGTATTTTTAGGACACAAGCATTTGTTTTCTTTGTTCTCCCACATGGACAAAATCCACCTACCCACATGTATGCTTATTTCTGATTTATGTATGATGCTCATTTGATTACAGGAAATTGTGAGTTATATTGTGAAGGTCCAAATTGCATAAGCCACTTGTTCATTTATTGCTCTCATCACCATTTGCACACATCCACTTATCTATTTGGACATCATAGGGGACCCACAGAATCCCTGTTGTTCAAGACGCTTGCAAAACCTCCCTCCTATTCTAGGAGGAGTTCCTAGTCTTGCCAACTCACCGGCTCAACCATCTCACACCCCTGTCAGTGCTACTATTTTGGGATTAGCTTTGCTTGGGTCCAATTCCCAAGTCCAACCATCCACTAGCTCTCCTTCACAAGGAAGGGGGGGGGACTCCCTCTCAAGGGAGAAGTACAACCCCATCAAATCCCCCTCAAGGGTCAGGTCCACAACTTTCTCACACCATGGTTGGAACTAATCCTCCACCACCACCACCCCTGCCATATTTGGCATCCCTCAGCATCCTTGATTCGAGTAAACTCATGAATGACCCTATACTGCATGACTCCACATGGCCCAATATAACTACCAAACTACCATCAGATATTCCAAAATTTGAATGAAAATCAGGGGAAGATCCCACCAACCATGGCATGACCTTCCACTTATGGTGCTCTTCAAACAAAATCATGGATGACTCCATCCGCTTAAGTTTATTTCAACGAACACTCACTGGTCCATCAGCCAAATGGTATGTGGACGAAAAATCAAGGTCCCATGTGACTTTTGAATCCTTGGCCAAAGCATTCTTGGCCTTCTTTCAACTACCAGTTCATAATGACACTAGTCTAGAACTGCTATCCTAGTGAAAACAAACCTCAACTACGCACATTGCCGACCAAATTCACGAATGGCGTCGACAACATAGTTTATGTAAAGCAGAAACCACCAAAGAACAACCTCTTGATTGGTTTCTCAAATCACTCGTCTCTATACTTGCCAAATATGTGGCATCCACCTTCCCCCAAACTGAAGAAGAAACCATCAGCAAGGCTCAACAATACGACATCATTTATGCTCAGTCGGGTTACTTATACACAGTAATACCTGACGCACCGAGACCCGTACCATTCAACCAGGACAAACCTGGGATGTCTCACGCGGCAGATGGATTGATTGGTACCACAACACACCATAACACATACATAAAACCACCACCTATGTACGGTACACCCCAATATCCATCGATATATGGAGGGTCATCTTATTACCCTCCTCCCCTTTACCAACATCCATATCCCATTTCTCTCCCTCCACCCATGAGTGGACCCTTCCCGGCACCCAACATGCGCCTGGATTCTCAACCAAGTTTAGGTTCCCCTTCTACCTCAGCATATAACCTGGGCACTAGTGAAAGTGCCACGCCTTCCTATGCACCCTATAGATCGTTTCAACAAAATAATCTGTATTTCCCATTTTTTGATCCTCCACAATCGGTTGCTCCTCCACATGGACAACCACGCGTCGATGTTAACTTTGTTCATCCCTCTCCCATTCAACAATTTTAGACTTTTGAACGGTTGAATACAGAAAATCTAGCCCATCAGTCAAATAATTCCAAAAAGAAAGGAAAAAACCAAAACAACCCAGGACCAGGGGGAAATAACCCCCAACAAAACCAACCTGTTGGGGGCAACCAAAATTAGGGTAACCAGAACCCCCAAGGGGACAATAACAACAAACACCAAGGGAGAAACAACAATAACAACCTTCAGACAAACTTCCTGTGTGCTCTTTGCGGTGAGAATGGCCATTACACTCACCATTGCCCCCAAATTTTCGACTTCAAATGGATGAAATACTCCTTGAACGTGCCACATCCTCCAGCGTCACCTGCCCCTCAGCAGGCCCCACAACAGTATTTGCAACAACCACCCCCGACCGTGTTGCAAAACCCTATTCCAGACCAAGGTTTGATGAATAACCAACATGAGTTCTACCTTGCCCCACCACAGATGGGACAGTATCAAAACCCCGGACCCATCCACCCTTGAAATCTAGCCGATCGCAATATTCTCCTCACTAGCGAAGAATAAATTCTTCTGCAAATGCACAGTCATCAATACAGCGCGCCCACTGAAAATACTCCCACCACTTCGGAAGAAGCTCCAGCTACAATCGGACAACCCTTGATGATTCCACGTCCTAACATTGAACCCGCCATTCGCATCCCTTGCATTCCATTACGACGGAATGTCAACAACCCTCAGGCTAGGGTAGCACACAATTACAGCATGGTCGATGACTTGGCATAATCTCCTGCAGCCATGTCAGTATTGGAGGTCCTCCAAACTTGTCCAACTCAACGGAAATCCTTACTTTTCGCCTTGGGGGCAGTCAACCCAGCTGATACTATACTCATCACATTTGATCTAGATTGTGGGGAACCTCATCTCCCCTCTTTGGTATCTTTCCAGATACCAGTCAAGATTTGAAACATCACGGTTCATCGGTGTATCATTGATGAAGGTGCATCCACATGCATCATGTCCAAAACTGTATGGAAAAAACTTGGCTCCCTTGAGCTCATACCATCTGCCATCACTTTAAGAGATTATCATGATCAACCATCTTCCCCTAAAGGGCTCTTTCAAAATGTCCTCGTTGAACTCGGGGGAAAAACCATCCTTATCAACATTGAGGTTATCGACACCCCGCTCAATTACAACATCTTGTTTGGACGTAGCTACATGTATGCTATGAAAGCAGTGACCTCTTCTATGTTTCGAACAATGATGTTCCCCCACAACAGGAAAATCATCACCATCGACCAAGTTTTAGATTACGAGCCTAACCACTCCTCCAACATCGATAACATCTTACCTCTTGTCCGCACTAGTTCCGACGCATATCCACTCATGGATATGGGCCCGAAATTTTCAAAGACCCATCCTTGTTGGGGGCATACCATGGAGCACCACCTCTCATATACCCCTCCGCACAAGTGTGTGTCGTATCTTCGGATGGAACTGAAACCGAAGATGCCATTCCTCCCACCAAGGCTTCTCCACCCCTCGACGTCCCACCAATTGAAGAAATTCTACCTCAAGAATTACTTGAGAACCCTATGACACCACTTATCCCCGATTTCACCCTTCCCCAAGGAAAAATCCCAGTTTGGGAAACAATCCCCCAAGCCATTACTCGAATTCCCTTCTTCTACCTCTCACCGGGACTACAAGCTCTTCAGGTAGCCGCAATGCTTACCCTTCCCAACATGGTGCTCGCCATTCTAGTATGGTATGTACACCCACTCACGATGGTTCCTCAACCACCCCTCCCTCCCCAATCAGACGGAATCTTGATGCAAATTCCAGTACTAATTTCGACCACACCACCCTCACCCCCCAATCGCCAGCACCACCGCTACGGTTGGGGGCATACAGAAGAAGAAATATCCCACCACTCCACTTCCTCCCTGATTTCAACCTCCTTGCGCACTCTATGAGAGAGAGGTACACCCCACTAATAGATGTCCTTCTCTCCCTGAGTTACGCAATATGATCCCACTCCCTCGAGAAACCACATCGTTCGTCACTCCACCAAGCACATCTAGTACTACCACAATGTCTCCCATGGAAGAAAGTAAAGGGTTTCAAACCAAATTCATGTGTGCCATATGTATAGAGTACAGCCACTACACTCATCATTGCCCCGTGCTACCTCAGTTTCGGTAGACATTGATGGCAGTATGCCAAACCTTTCAGCAAGATCCCTCTCCACCACCACCTTCGGGTACCCACGTCATTAACATCCATTATGTCTTGACCTCAGTCCCTGTTGACGGGA
>ML776660.1:1060324-1089125 GCA_009831015.1 Picea engelmannii | reverse complement strand
GCAGTTGTGCTCTTCAAATATAATTACAGGACAAACAAGACATAAAAATTTACAGCAACCTTATGATTTATAAATCTTCACAGTTAGATAAATCTGCGTGCAAAGATCTATACAGAATGATTCAATTAACGAAGAAGAGAAATTTGTTATTCATTAACTGAAACAAAGTAATTGTTGTACTTTAAAAATAATGAAAGAGATCAGATATGGATAACACTTTAATCAAATCACATCATCCTGCAATAGATTATGATAGCTAAAGTAGTCTATAATCAACTGCAAACTGATATGCATTAAACTTGAAACAAAAGTTTGATATATTGAAAGCGAAAGTTGTTACAAGACATCAACTTTCGTCTCAGTCTGAATCATAAATCCATAGTCTGGTTCTCCCACCGTGAGGATGATGATCTGTTTATTACAAAATGAAAAGTATTTAAAGACCTTCCATAGGGTAAAACATCCCTATGGAAGTTATCAAAATTGTTTACACAAATCTGGGAAAATATCCCAAGTTACTATTTCTAACTTCAAACTAACAACTTAAAAATAAAAACTACATCACACAAATATCTCCTAGACTGCCACAGCATGCCCAATTGATTATTGCAATTCGAATGTACCTGAAAGAGGACAAAAATAGGCAAGTTAAAAGGATATTTTATTAATAAAAATGATAAAAATCTAATTTCTAAGACTAGCTACAAAATCCTGCGATTATGTAGCTGGTCTAAATCAAACATAGAATCGTTTTAAAATCTAATTCGAAAAAAAAAAACATATTCAAACTATAAAAATTACTTGTATGTAAATTGAACAAACTAAATCGTATTCAACCAAAAGATAACAGAGATGGATACGCTCTGTTTAATTCGTTATCACTTATTCAGGTATACAAAATCGTATCGAACAGTAATGAAATCATTTTCATATCCAATTGAAATCCAACCCAACAGTTTCAACAAATCATATGCATTCGTTTATGATGATTCAACTATTAACAGAACACACGATCGAATCCATACGACAACAACAGGAGCGTTTTCAGATCGATATAAATGTATTAACATAAACAAACGACCCAGGCTATTAGCAAATCAAATCAAAATTGTTATGTGAATTATCACAAACGAAATCGTAATAGGATTAATCGGTTGATAACAGGGCATGGGGGATTTCTGAAATGTTTGTTATTGCCAATTGGGGCAAACACAATCAATTGACAGTTCACGAAATCACCACTTGAATTTATTTCAAAACGAACTATTAGCCGCATTTTCCCATCCGAATTCAACAGAGATAAAATCAAAACCAAAAGAGCAGCATCAAATCGATTTTTGATACAAATCCAACTCACAAGAGCAATCGTGCTAACTCAAGATACGCAGCAATCCGATTAAAACAAGAACTAATCGAATAGTTTGAGTTTAACATAATCGTTATGAATCAACACAGTTCCATGATTATAGCAAGTAGATTTTTAGCATAGGTTGAAGATAATTAAAATCCAATCGATGATACTAATTTGATACAGAACAGAGTTGTTTTGAGTTATTGAGAGCAAACGAAACTAATTAAAATCATACCAAATCAACTATCAAACAGAATTGATTTACAAACAAACCAAACCGAATCAAAATCAATGAATTGCTTGTACTAAACTGGGCATAACAAATTGTAACTATTTTTAATTTTAAAATGAATCTACCGTATAGGATTAAACTATAACATAATCATGAACAGAATTAACCGAAATCAAAACTCCATTATACATTAATTCAAGCCACTCCTGAAACGAAATTTAAAATTGAAAATCATACCTGGACCAAATGAAACGGCTTCGATTATGACATTTTGGAATTGACGAAGGCTGTAGCCGATTCGACATTCCTAAACACGATCGAACCAGTGGTTTTCTGCTTCTTGTCATTAGCTTGAAACTTGTCCCTTTCTCGTGACAACACCGTGACTTGATTTTCCAACGATTTGATTTTCAACTGTAATAAGGGAACGTCGGTATAGTAGCGTTCCAGCCACACATTACATTGAACACATGCTGTCTGGTCAGGCTTCGAAAAGACAGTCGAGGGTTTGTTCAGATCACCGAGGGTTTCACTTTGTAACTTGATCCCTGGATAGCTAGGATTGTTCTTTAGGCAAGGTGGTAAATTAGAAACAAAATCATAGGGTGGCTCGGAGCACAGACCACGGGAATAAGGGTACTCACTAGCTAGGAAGCGCTCGATATCAGAGTCCGAGTCTTCGCTGAGGACTATGGGTTTTTGATCAGCATTTTGCTTAGGTTTATTCTGAGAAAGTCTCGATATCAATCGAGCATTCTTTTTACCTTTGTTGTTGATAGTAGGGTTACCCTTGACTCTCTTGCTCACTGGCTTTTTTACAGCCTCAACCTTGTCTATTATAATGTCAGGTAGGTCAATATCAGGGTTGACATAGGGTTTGGGAGAGGGTAGAAGGGCATAGAAAGGCACGGGTAGCCCGACCTTTGTCTCGTTGACCACAGGCTTGTCGATTTGAACGGACTATGAATCAGCAAAACCATTTCGAGAGAGAAAATCTTGCAAATTATCGCCGCGAAGGTTCAAATGGTGAACGACGATGAGTCTGATTAGGCCGTGGTGGAACAAGCTACTATTGGCCTTTTCTCATTTAAACCTCTTAGCCATTTTGTAAAGGCTACGCAAGTAGTAAAATGGCATGTTCAATGGATAACCCATGAAATTCATTAACAGTCAAAGGTGATAAAGAAAAACCAGTGCATACCGGCCCTCACAGGTCACGACTTGTTTAACCATTATCAAAAGGTCATGCCACCTAGGTTTAAGCGTGGAAATAGGCATACCTCTGTCACAAGATGTGACTTTTCGTGATACGAACAGTAAAGGCCATGGAACCTCGTCGACTTTATAGTTTTTAAACCATCGCTGGCCCGTGGCTGCTAACCCTGTGGCAGAGCTAATGAACTCTTCATTGATTTCAAGCTAAATGTCACCTATTTTGGCCCTATATCCATCAAAGGTAAGGGCGATTTTTTGTGCAACAAACAGATTAAAACCCTCAAACCTCTGTATAAACGTGAGCCAACCACTATCCTCTAAATCTTTCCGGGTGTTATCGAACAGTAGCAGGGCTTGACTACCATTCGGCTCAATTCGCACCACCGGTGCCATGGATAGGAGCACACGGTGAGCAATGTAAACGAGCCAGGGTTTGAACGCGGCATACGCAGGAGCAGAATGCTCACAGGGCTTACCCGAAACTAGCAAGGATGAAACAGGGATAAGGGTAAACATTAATGACATATTGTGCGAAGATGGTGGAGCTATTTCTGCCATGCAGAATAGTCATTACTATGGTACAACCGCCGGCGCTTAAAACTATTCAAATCACAACGCATATGTGTTACAACCATGCCACTTCAATCAATCAATCGAAACCTTTGGTAAGTGGATTAATCATTCGTGCAAACAATAGTTATACCATAGTTTTTAAAACCAGAGCAATAAATCAAAATCACACCAAGGGTTTGGTTATATGAAACATGTGTTGTATGTAACGTTTTATACCAAGGGTTTTGCCACAACACAAACGTGTTTTTATGAAATCAATGTGCCAAGTGAATCGATCAAATAACATGTAAAACCAATCACCAATGCATCACAAGCTCAATCACTCATAAAACGAAACTGTATAATCAATCAAAGAATTTCAAATGAGTACAGATCAAGAGGTCTTGCCAACTGCATAATGATAAGTAAAATGTAAATGCAATGGGCATATTGACAAGAATGATAACGACAATTCAGTGACGATTTTAATGAGACTTTGAAAACCAAGTTTTCACGCTTGCAGTCATGAAAACAAGAAGAAAGGTACAATTTTATAAAATCAAATGATCACTTACTAACAGAGTCAAATTTAATTACAAATGTACAATGTTTACAAATTACAGATTTGAACGAAAACCTGAATAACTCATTTGTAATCTGTCCTGAGACAGCGAGACTATTGTTTTTTGATTTTATAGTTTTATGATAAAGAAATAGAATAAAAACTAACTATCTAAGCTAAGCAACTAAAACACTAACTCTAACTACAAATCTAAACTATGCATATATCTAACTAAACTACTTATACTATACTATCAAATTAACTATTAAATACTAAATAACAAACTAACCTGAAGTAACGCTTTCCAATCTGTCCCGTGTATGCGATGATTGTCTTAGCTGATTGGAGGGAGGAAACCCGCACCGGATTCTCCAGGAGCTTCTCGTAAACTAGAAGCAGTTGTGCTCTTCAAATATAATTACAGGACAAACAAGACATAAAAATTTACAGCAACCTTATGATTTATATATCTTCACAGTTAGATAAATCTGCGTGCAAAGATCTATACAGAATGATTCAATTAACGAAGAAGAGAAATATGTTATTCATTAACTGAAACAAAGTAATTGTTGTACTTTAAAAATAATGAAAGAGATAAGATCTGGATAACACTTTAATCAAATCACATCATCCTGCAATAGATTATGATAGCTAAAGTAGTCTATAATCAACTGCAAATTGATATGCATTAAACTTGAAACAAAATTTTGATATATTGAAAGCGAAAGCTGTTACAAGACATCAACTTTCGTCTCAATCTGAATCATAAATCCATAGTCTGGTTCTCCCACCGTGAGGATGATGATCTGTTTATTACAAAATGAAAATTATTTAAACACCTTCCACAGGGTAAAACATCCCTGTGGAAGTTATCAAAACTGTTTACACAAATCTGGGAAAATATCCCAAGTTACTATTTCTAACTCAAACTAACAACTTAAAAATAAAAACTACATCACACAAATATCTCCTAGACTGCCACAGCATGCCCAATTGATTATTGCAATTCAAATGTACCTGAAAGAGGACAAAAATAGGCAAGTTAAAAGGATATTTTATTAATAAAATTGATAAAAATCTAATTTCTAAGACTAGCTACAGAATCCTGCGATTCTGTAGCTGGTCTAAATCAAACACAGAATCGTTTTAAAATCTAATTCAAAAAAAAAAACATATTCAAACTATAAAAATTACTTGTATGTAAATTGAACAAACTAAATCGTATTCGACCAAAAGATAACAAAGATGGATACGCTCTGTTTAATTCGTTATCACTTATTCAGGTATACAAAATCGTATCGAACAGTAATGAAATAATTTTCATATCCAATTGAAATCCAAACCAACAGTGTCAACAAATCATATGCATTCATTTATGATGCGTCATCTATTAACAGAACACACGATCGAATCCATACGACAACAACAGGAGCGTTTTCAGATCGATATAATTGTATTAACATAAACAAACGACCCAGGCTATTAGCAGATCAAATCAAAACTGTTATGTGAATTATCACAAACGAAATCATAATAGGATTAATCGGTTGATAACAGGGCATGGGGGATTTGTGAAATGTTTGTTATTGCCAATTGGGGCAAACACAATCAATTGACAGTTCACGAAATCACCACTTGAATTTATTTCAAAACGAACTATTAGCCACATTTTCCCATCCGAATTCAACAAAGATTAAATCAAAACCAAAAGAGCAGCATCAAATCGATTTTTGATACGAATCCAACTCACAAGAGAAATCGTGCTAACTCAAGATACGCAGCAATCCGATCAAAACAAGAACGAATCGAACAATTTGAGTTTAACATAATCGTTATGAATCAACACAGTTCCATGATTATAGCAAGTAGATTTTTAGCATAGGTCGAAGATAATTAAAATCCAATCGATGATACTAATTTGATACAGAACGGAGTCGTTTTGAGTTATTGAGAGCAAACGAAACTAATTAAAATCATACCAAATCAACTATCAAACAGAATTGATTTACAAACAAACCAAACCGAATCAAAATCAATGAATTGTTTGTACTAAACTAGGTATAACAAATCGCATAAACAAATCGCAACTATTTTTAATTTTAAAATGAATCTACCGTATAGGATTAAACTATAACATAATCATGAACAGAATTAACCGAAATCAAAACTCCATTATACATTAATTCAAGCCACTCCTGAAATGAAATTTAAAATTGAAAATCATACCTGGACCAAATGAAACGGCTTCGATTATGACATTTTGGAATTGACGAAGGTTGTAGCCGATTCGACATTCCTAAACACGATCGAACCAGTGGTTTTCTTCTTCTTGTCATTAGCTTGAAACTTGTCCCTTTCTCATGACAGCACCGTGACTTGATTTTCCAACGATTTGATTTTCGACTGTAATAAGGGAACGTCGGTATAGTAGTGTTCCAGCCACACATTACATTGAACACATGTTGTCTGGTCGGGCTTCGAAAATACAGTCGAGGGTTTGTTCAGATCACCAAGGGTTTCACTTTGTAACTTGATCCCTGGATAGCTAGGATTGTTCTTTAGGCAAGGTGGTAAATTAGAAACAAAATCATAGGGTGGCTCGGAGCACAAACCATGGGAATAAGGGTACTCACTAGCTAGGAAGCGCTCGATATCAGAGTCTGAGTCTTCACTAAGGACTATGGGTTTTTTATCAGCATTTGGATTAGGTTTATTCCGAGCAAATCTCGATATCAATCGAGCATTCTTTTTACCTTTGTTGTTGATAGTAGGGTTACCCTTGACTTTCTTGCTCACAGGATTTTTTACAGCCTCAACCTTGTCTGTTATAATGTCGGGTAGGTCGATATCAAGGCTGACAGAGGGTTTGGGAGAGGGTAGAAGGGCATGGAAAGGCACGGGTGGCCCGACCTTAGTCTCGCTAACCATAGGCTTGTCGATTTGAACGGACTCTGAATCAGCAAAACCATTTCGAGAGAGAAAATATTGCCAATTATCGTCGTGAAGGTTCAAATGGTGAACGACGATGAGTCTGATTAGGCCGTGGTGGAACAAGCTAATATTGGCCTTTTCTCATTTAAACCTCTTAGCCATTTTGTAAAGGCTACGCAAATAGTAAAATGGCATGTTCAATGGATAACCCATGAAATTCATTAACAATCGAAGGTGATAAAGAAAAACCAGTCCATACTAGCCCTCACAAGTCACGACTTGTTTAACCATTATCAAAAGGTCATGCCACCTAGGTTTAAGCATGGAAATAGGCATACCTCTGTCACAAGATGTGACTTTTCGTGATACGAACAGTAAAGGCCATGGCACCTCGTCGACTTTAGAGTTTTTAAACCATCGTTGGTCCGTGGTTGCTAACCCTGTGGCAGAGCTAATGAACTCTTCACTGATTTCAATTTGAATGTCACCTACTTTGGCCCTATATCCATCAAAGGTAAGGGCGAATTGTTGTGCAACAAACATATTAAAATCCTCCAACCTCTGTATAAACGTGAGCCAACCACTATCCTCTAAATCTTTCCGGGCGTTATCGAACAGTAGCAGGGCTTGACTACCATTCGGCTCAATTCGCACCACCGATGCCATAGATAGGGGCACACGGTGAGCAATGTAAACGAGCCAGGGTTTGAACGTGGCATACGCAGGAGCAAAATGCTCACAGGGCTTACCCGAAACTAGCAAGGATGAAACAGGGATAAGGGTAAACATTAATGACATATCATGCAAAGGTGGTGGAGCTATTTCTTCCATGCAGAATATTCATTACTATGGTACAACCGTTGGTGCTTAAAACTATTCAAATCACAATGCATATGTGTTACAACCATGCCACTTCAATCAATCAATCGAAACCTTTGGTAAGTGGATTAATCATTCGTGCAAACAATAGCTATACCATAGTTTTTAAAACCAGAGCAATAAATCAAAATCGCACCAAGGGTTTGGTTATATGAAACATGTGTTGTATGTAACGTTTTATACCAAGGGTTTTGCCACAACACAAACGTGTTTTTATGAAATCAATGTGCCAAGTGAATCGATCAAATAACATGTAAATCCAATCACCAATGCATCACAAACTCAATCACTCATAAAACAAAATTGTATAATCAATCAAAGAATGTCAAATGAGTACAGATCAAGAGGTCTTGCCAACTGCATAATGATAAGTAAAATGTAAATGCAATGGGCATATTGACAAGAATGATAACGACAATTCAGTGATGATTTTAATGAGACTTTGAAAACCAAGTTTTCACGCTTGCAGTCGTGAAAACAAGAAGAAAGGTAAGTGTGTAAATAGCGCAAAAAAAAATAAAAGTGTCGTTTTATTTGAGAATTGCGATGAAAATTAAGGTTTGCAAAACACTAGTGTAGGCAGCTTATAAGGACAGTATAAAAATGTGAATTGGCTGCCAACAGTCCCCGAACAGATGATATGCCCTTGCTCTCTTTGTGACTCACTTGCTCATTTCACATACCGGTGTCCTTTGATCATTGAATATAGGCGTCGTCAAATAACCCTTATTCAAAATCATTCAACCACCTCACCTCATGTAATGCAAGTGACTCCCCCCTATCCCTTTTTCATATACTGTTGACATCACCTCCCCTGAACCTGAGTCTCTTCCCACCCCTCCATGGTTCATAGATAGACTATCTGAGGATGTTCCCCCAAATCCTCCCAATTCTCCGGTTCATTTCCCCCAGGAAATATTACCCCCTACCACAGTTTACAACCCACAGTGTCTAGACATTTGGTTTATGTCAAGTGAGCCATCGCACCATAGTTGTGATACCCCCTCTACATCTTCACCACTTAAAGACAATCACACGGTGACAATCACCCATGTTACCTCCTCAGATCCCCTATATTCTCGCATTTACCACTACGAGGAAGATATCCTAGAGGAACTCATTGCTCTTGATTGCCCATGGAATGTGCTCTTTCTCTCATAGGAAGCCTTTGACCCTCCTAGCCAACCCTACATATGTTGAATCGAAACCAAGGATTTTATTCCGTCAGGGCATATAGACTAGTTCAATAAACCTATCCCTACTCCCAATGCTTTTGAAGAAGGAAACATGGCCAACATCTCCCTCACTGTCAAAATTGACATTTCCATCAAACCGAGAATCATAGAAGAAATCACCATAGGCGTCGCATGCTCCCCTTAGGAACTTACAACTTACAAAGCACTCTTTCAAGAATACCAGAATATTTTTTCCTGGTCATATATAGAGATGCCCAGCCTCAATCCTTCTATCCTCGAACATCGAATCGACACATGGCCAGATGTCACCCCAGTATGTCAAAAGAAACACCCACTTCGCCCATCCAAAGTCGCGGCCATCAAAGCCAAAATTGACAAGTTACACGTTGTCGGGTTCATATACCCCATCACGTATACCTCATGGGTATCCAACCTCATCCTCATTAACAAAAAATAGGGCACTATTCGCATATGTACCAACTTTCGTGATCTCAACCATGCTTGTCCCAAGGACAACTTTCCAACCCCTTTCATCAACCAAATTATCAATGATCGTGCTAGCCACGAGGCCTTTTCCTTCATGGATGGGTTCTCCAGCTACAATCAAATCCAAATCCATCCAACAGATCAATATAAAACTATTTTTACTACCCCATGGGGTACCTTTTCTTATCGTGTCATTCCTTTTGGACTCAAAAACGTAGGTGCTACATTCCAATGGGACATGACTTACATTTTTCATGACCTAGCTCATATCATTCTCTCTTACTTGGACGACCTCACTACTCGATCCAAGAAACGAACTCAGCATCTAGATGACTTACGAGTCGTCTTTCAATGATGTTGTCTATACAATATCCACTTGAACCCCCTCAAGTGTGTATTTTGCATCATCGTCGGACGCCTCCTTGGGTTCATCGTCTCCCAACACGGCATCACAGTGTACCCACTCAAGGTCCAAACTATCATAGAAATTCCATCACCTAGGAATTTGCACCAACTGCAAAGCCTACAAGGCAAAGCCAATTTTTTACGACGCTTTGTCCTAGATTATGCCACTCGCATGCATGGTTTCCTTCGCTTACTACGTCATGATATCCCATTTCGATGGGATGAACATGCCCAAACCTCTTTTGATGATTTAAAAGCGGAGCTATCCAATGCCCCTTTGATTAGTCCTCCCGACTATGATCGAGATTACATACTCTGCTTGTGGGCCTCAGTCGTCTCGGTAGCAGGAGTTCTCGTCCAACTAGGGATGATGGCCACGAGCATGTTATTTACTACATGAGTAAAAATATTTCAGGACCACCCCTGTGTAAGTTTTAAACTTGTGAAGTAAAGCAATGCATATAGATTCTTAAGCAAAACAGAATTTAATCAATCGCTCATACACAGAGTACACAGAGATTTTATACCGGAAACCCTCAACCGGGAAAACCTTTCTTATATTCATTATCGAATTTCACCATTCACCATACAATATATACAATGTTTTTAACTATTCTGTAGATACCAAAACCCTAATCCATTAATCCAGGATTAATTTAGTAAACAGCTAAAAATAGCAAAAATCGCCCAAAAAAAAAATCCAAGGGGGGGCATACATGCCCCCCCCTGGGACCCCCCTAGGAAAGCGCACGGAACACACGACACAAAGAGAACTAATAGAGGGATCATCAGACGCAGTTGTCAAACCCGACCCGCCCACACACACACATGCAAAGAATATAACACATACCCAACACCCTGAAGTACAATCATGGGGAGAAACTCGCCCTCGCAGTTGTCCTCGCAGTCTAGAAACTATGTCATTATATCTTTCTTCACACTACCAAAGTCATGGAAGATTCCAACCCCATGCATTACTTGCTCAGTCGACGGAAAATTAATGGCAAATTTTCCCGATGGATCGTCATCCTTCAAGAATATGACCTAGAGTTCTCAACTCCCAAAAGCAAGAAAGCACTTGTTCTCGTCGAACTCATTACGGTGTTTCCCTCGGGCGCTAAAGACTCACCCATCAATATGGATTTTCTCGACGAACACCTCTTCTACATCCCCTCAGATGACCCCTGGTATGGCGACCTTCTCATCTACCTTCGGACACAGAAGTTGGAGTCCCATCTCTCTCCAGACGATTGTCGGTGCATTATCCATCATGCCCCTCGATACCTCCTTATCAGTGATGTTTTGTATCGACGTGGGGTTAACACCACACTCCACCGATGACCCTCGACGAAGTAGACAGAGTCGAACGATTTCCATAGTGACGCTTGCGATGGCCACCTCTCAGGTATGTCCACTACCCAAAAAATCATTCGAGCAGGATACTTCTGGCCCACATTGTTTCATGATTGCATCCACGCTATCAAGCGATGCGACAAATGCCATCTTTATGCAAACAAAGCACGAGCGCCACTCGCTCTTCTACATCCAGTCATCTCTGTCGGCCCCTTCTCCAAATGGGGTATAGACTTCATGACTTGCAACCCTCCATCTAGTAATGGACACAAGTACATCGTCGTGGCAATTGATTACTTTACCAAATGGGTTGAAGCCATGCCTACCTTCAACAATACCGCAAACACAGCAACGCGTTTTTTGTTCAACCACGTCATTACCCATTTCAGAGTTCCACTGCAGTTAGTCTTTGATCACGGTAAACACTTTGAGAATGAGATATTCGTCGAACTCTCCTCAAGGTTAGGCTTCTCCTATGAGTTTTCCTCCCCATACTACCCTCAGTCCAACAGACAGGTCGAGGTTGTTAACAAAGTCCTCAAAACCATGTTGCAATGCATTGTCAAAAAACATAAGACCAATTGGAATCATATGTTGTTTTCAACATTATGGGCTTATCGCACAGCAGTCAAAACTTCCACAAGTTTTACACTCTTTCATCTTATCCATGGGATTGAAGCCACCCTCCCCATCGAGTGCAAAATTCCCACGTTGCACACCACCATCGAGCTATTACCTGACACTGATCCAATGGAGCAGCGCTTGTTGACCTTAGAGTCGTTGGATGAAGATCGTCGAAATTCGTTACAGAACAATGAGGCAGCTAAAAAATGGTCCAAAGACACCTTTGACCGCCATGTCAACCTTCACTCATTTAACGAAGGAGATCTCGTCCTAGGCTATGATATCGCTCACGATAATCTTGGTCATGGGAAATTTGAGTCATTATGGCATGGACCCTACATTGTCCAACACTGCCTCACTAAAGGTGCATACATCCTAGCCTCTCCAGAAGGCTATCCTCTCAAAGAACCCGTCAATGGGTTGTACTTAAAGAAGTATTACGCTTGAGTGTAGCCATTCTACACTAGGTTTTTTCTTTGTACACATTTGTATAGTTTTTAGTCTTATGTTGTTCCCTCCATTCCTCATATCTGATCTACCATCCATGTTATTGACATACACATCCTTCATCAGCCTACCACATCGATTACGCTGACGGAGCTATCCGTTGGACACAGAATCTCGCTTCGGCCGCTTAGGCCCTTTACACCCCCTCACATGAACTGCTCCACTCTAGCGGCATATGTTTGGGTTCAGCCACCAACAACTAAGAAGAATACACCATCATTATTGGTCTCCTTGCCGAGGCTAGTCACCGCCACATTCGTCACCTTAGCGTCTTATTAGATTCCCAACTTGTCGTCCTCTAGCTCAACAATGTATACCGTGTCTGTGATCCTTGCCTCTTTCACAAATACCTACTAGTTAGACTATTATCTCGAAAATTTGATTCAATTGCATTTACACACATTCCATGACAATTTAATCAAATAGCAGATAGCATGGCTAACCTAGTGTTAGATTGGCATTCATCACATCAAGACATCATTACATATACATAAATCATCAAACATCAGTCAAAGTATATAGATTAGACATCATAAAAACATCCACAAAAATCCACACATGTAAACATTACAATGATCTCAAAATATGTATCCATATATATATGTCGATCAAAAGTACCATAAATGTTTACAAAAATGTACAACATATCCATCGCTCGTAGGCCAATGAGTCCCCTCACCCCTATAGGTACAAAATGGGTTCCCTCTACCCTATACAAAATGGGTGGCATACTACCCTATACAAAATGGGCTCGCAGGCCTATATAAATACAAAAATACATAACTGGCACTCATGGTGCCCCCATAGCTCCCCCACCAAGTCCTCTGTCAGCAGGAAGTGCCCCACCAGCTAGGGGTCCTCCAGGTCTAGGGGCCAGTCGCCCAGTCATCATTTCCCCCACTACAGCTGCTCTGCAGATCAGTGTCTGCCACTCTCCAGGGCCACCCACACACTGCTCCGGGACTCTCTCATCCTAAATGTGGGACCAAATTCCCTCAGGCACACCCTAAAACACCACCTCCAACCGGCATCTAAGATCATCTATCCCTCTATCGGCCTCCACCTGTGGAGCACGCGATGGCCCCGCACCTAGATCATCGAACTGATGTCTCTGGCAAGCCCTCGCCTCATCAGTTGGCCTCGCACTAGCTTCATCCCTCCGACGTCGCTCTCCCACCCGCAACGATCTCACTGGCCCCTAGTGCATCGGCTCCCCAACCATCTCCACCTCGTGGCCCTACATCTGCAAGCACAAAAACATAGATAGAGTCAGCATCCATATACATATAAACATATGCTACGCTATCAAAATCACACAACATAAATGCACAAACATACCTCTCTGGTCCCAAACCTCTCCAGAAGGCAACACCATGTCTAGGTCATGTCGGAAATCCCATCCCACCATATGGGAATCACAATATAATCTGTGGAATGTGGCGCCACACACGTGCCAACGTGGTCATAAAATAGTGGCCACCCTCTCCCCCTTTGTGTTGCACCAAAAGTTGAGCCCACCGCATCAATCGTGTCTCCTATAGCCCTGCAGGCGATGGAAAAACCCTAGGGCACAACATGGGCACCCTCTCCAAGAACCATGCTACCAAGATGGATCCAAAGGAAAACTCATCAGAGTTGGTAGTCCAACACCGGTGAATTTGACCCATAATCCTGGAATGCAACATAAGCCCCCAAGAAAAAAATTCCCCATCAAGGACCCTCTACATAATCCTTAGTTGACCACCATTGATCCACTGAGTAGCTAAGGATCCATAGATCCTCACAATCATAGTCTTGATGCACTGATGCAAGAGCACATCCATCGCCTCAATGTGGAAAACTGAACTTGACATCGGGTTCGGCCCTGTACGGTAATCTTGTGCCAAGTCTATCAAACACACATCCCCTGGCAACTGGGGGTCAACAGGCAGGGCCATTCCCCGAAAGGGGAGCCCCATCAAAAAAATAAACAACCTCAACAGCTGAGAATGTCAGCTATTGTCCCCTCACCACGAAGCATTGCAGATCAGTGCTCCACATCGATATCAAATACTGGAGCAGCTACTCCTGCGACCGTATCAGTGGTCAATCGAAGAACTTGAGCAACCCACAGGCTTCCAAGTTCCTCTAAACACCCGGCTCCTCTCTCACCGCCTCCTGGAGGTGCTCCCAGTCTCGGTTCCTCCAATGGACTAGCATAATAAACTGATCACCTCCATTCACACAGAAAACACTTGGTCAGCAATCATCATTTATCAAAAATACCAACAAATTCAAGTTTTTAAAAACCCCTTAGCTTCACCTCAAGTGTGTGGTTGTCACCCCCACATGCGCGCACATATGCACGCTTGTTCTTCTCACAGATGTGCATCAATGCGCAATTGTAGAAGAAACATATGTGCATCAATGTGCAGTTGTCACACCCATAGGTGTGCACTCATGTGCACATGTTCTCTACGTAGTTGCGCACAATGCACAGTTGTAATTCGAACAGGCGCGCATCACATGTGCACCTATTTTTCCCACCCACATGCCCCCATGCGCGATTGTATTCATCATAGCCGCACATCATGTGCGGGAGCTGGAATCATACCCGCGCATCTCAGTGCAGGTATCTGTCCTTCTCCCGTGCATTAGTGGGCCCACCCCTAACAAATACCCTAGTACGGCCCTCCGTACAACCCCTACCCAAAAAATAGAAACTAGCTACTGTGCAGGAGGATGGGACCACTAACCTGAATCTCACAAATCCTAGATCGGTCAGCTCGAACTCTTGTAATCTCATAAACTCCTCCAAATATTGTTGTCAATTCACTATAGCAGCAGTTACAAATGAGGTGGCATTGTGGGCCCCACAACCATATATAGTCCCTTTTGCCAAACTTCCACACTTCGTTACAGGAACTCTAAGTCTTTGTTTCCTTATTCGTCTTCAGCCACGGGATCAGGGTCATGTCGCCTACACAGTCACATTCCCCAGGTCCCCATCTACACTCGGCCCCGGGGGAGCATTTTTCTCACATCACATCCAGGTAAGCATGCTCATGTTCAAAATTATCAAATAATTGTTTTATGTTCTTTATCTTCAGATATTGTTCACATTGGGTATTTGGTTTTAATGTGTGTAGGTACTTGGTCATCACAAACCAGCGTGGCCCCTTCAGGTATATGATCAACACTCGATGTAATCATTCCCTCTAAATATCAATTGCATATCCAGTCACACCCTCGAACATTTTCCTTTAGGGTCCCTATATCCAGCTCTGCAGTACTATCACCTCCACTGCATTTTTGGTACTGTCACCCGGTAGCACTCTCCCCCACATGAGTTTTCCCATTCATAGTCCCCCTTGGCAATTTGACACTCATGTTGCTTTCACCCCCTACGGATGGGAGTCATGATAGTCTTACACATTTCTGAGAATCAGCCACATACTCCTTCTCATCATTTTTCTATCTTTCCCAATGGACTCTCAGGTTATCTCATCATGGTTCTATTTTGACTGCACCTCCACGGTATCATTAACCCTACATTTCATCCACAATCAGTTCGCCCATCTGCATATTTCCTTCCATTCATTTACCTCGTACATAAACACACCAATGGAGCCCCCACCTCCCACGAGTTCTCCATGCAACTTGCACCCTCACAGGCCAAGCCATCTTGCACTAGGACACCCATTTTTGTATCTGTACACTCATCCGAAATTATTCTTTATTCATTTGGTAATTGTAAAAAGCCTCCATTTCCATCATGTACTTAGCTTTTTGTTGTCACCCTTGATGACCTTCTTTTTTCTGGAAAAGCAACCCATGTCGCCCTTGGTTGGGGCATTCACTATCCTCTACTCATGTTGACATCGTCCATAAACCCCGAGTATCCCATAATCCATGTACCCCTGATCTCTGAGTTTGTCCACTTTGTCATGCCTCTGGCACCATTTAACCCCATGTCTAGTCGACCCCCTGATGCTAGATACAGTTTCACGGTTTCTACCAATCATCCTTCAAGTATACCCCCAACTAAGGGCAGTCTTGAGTCTCACTACATCTTGACTTCGTTCATGTTCCTTATCAATTCCTAATCTTATCTAGTGGATTTCATGATGCCCTTTTCTTCTTGAATTCGCGTCTCCCTTTCTGTCGACATCAGCATAGTTTCCAGAAGGGTGACAGTGTCTTGACTCTCATTACCTTCACAATGAGGAGTCTCGGACGACACAAAGAGAACCATCCTTGCTCTCTGATGTCGTTGACCCCCGTAACATTCGACTTCAACAAAATCTCATGTTATGGTGAGTCTTACTATGCAACTATTGCAGTTTTTTTCTACCAGCCGAAGACCTCTTGAATTTTTCAGGCCATCAATGCCTATGTGTCATCGACACTTCTTACAGACATCCTTGCCTCCTCTCAGAGTATGTTCACCATCAAAATTGTCATTTGTCGTTATCAAACCGCCCCGGAGGGCGCCGTAGTTATCTACATCAGCATACAACTTCAGTTATCGTCTTACATTTTGAGTTACATGACACGATCATGGGGCATGCTCGCCTCGTTTGTATACAAATTTTATTTTCTCTCCCTAGATACATATTTGGGTCTCACGGTTTCCCCTCTCCCTCTGACAGGATAGCTCTTGCAGTTCTTATCAACACTCTTCATTACAATGGTACTCTCAGTAGAAGAAACATTGATGTATTTCGGCTATACATATGCTCCTAACCTCACACATCAGGGGGCATCTGTTATCACTAAAATTTCATCCACAACATTGCATGCAAATGATTACATAAATACAACAGTTCCAAACATCTATTATTTCACCTGCAACACCAAAAGTGCATTTCCAAGAGCAAAAACTATACAACTGGACAAAAATTGGCATGCGTTGAATCACTAAAGGAAGTGTGTGCACAGTGCGTGGGCCAAAGAATCCCATAGAGCGCACAATGCACCAAATGTGCGACTGTGTACGAGAAAATCCACATGCTCCTGTGAACAGGGCATTTATGGTTCTTGTTGGTCCCTCAACAACTTATGGACCAGCTCCCAACTTGATTTGACCCTCAAATCATTCGAGTTGAATCTAAATGGGGGGCTAGTCAAGGACCAAAGGGTGCCCTAAAGGGCCCCTTGTTCACACTAAGAACCAGTTGGATATTGCCTCAAAGAAATGTTATAAATGGAGGCCATGGGTGCACTAAGAATTCAATAATTTCATAGTATTGTTATGATGCCTCAATCCTCCTTCAAGAATCCTCTTTTCTTCTTGGAGCATTCTAGCAACATTCCAGGCCATTTCACTCACCTCTTGAGGGAATAAGATTGGATTTATTCGCCATTTTCTTTCTAGTTTATCATTGTAAGAAGAGCTCTCCATTAGGGAACTCAAGAGCCCTGCCAATGAGGAAGAGGGGATCCATAAGTCCTCCTTTCTCTACGATGTTTTTCCAACTAATATAGTTATCCATTGGTGGCATAATCTTGGTCATTTGGTTGATTGATTTTGGTTCAAATTTTCGTATGCATTATAGTTTTATTTCCTTAGTTGTTTTTAGTTTATTTTCTTGTTTATTTCATGTGCTTGGATTATCTAACTCATGCACTAACCTATGTCTTGGCTAGCAAGCCCAACTAGACTTGTAAGTGCCCTTGTTTTGCTCACCCAAGTGACGAAACGGACACAACATTAATAAAGAGTAAAGAATTCCTATATTATTGGATATCTTGTGTGGTTATTTTATTATTTAGATCTATGGTACTTAACAATTGGTATCATAGGACTTTCTTCGATAGAGAAAAGGGGTATTTTTTTCTATTTTCTAGGTTTTCTAAAGGAGAAGAAAAAAGAGGGTCGAGACACTCAGATCAATTCCTATAGATATATGAGTAGAATTTGAAGAAATCGGTTGTACATCTGAATTCCTCTTAGAAAAAAACCAATTTCAAAAAAAAAAATCATTTGAATCAAAGTTTGGGAGGTCAAGGTATCGCTATTTAAAATTATCAACTTTTCAGGGTTTTTTCGAGGAAGGTCACGTGATTTGCAAGTTTCTGTAGAAATTGGTGCAAAAATTTCCCAAACCAATTGTATATCTAAGTTCCTCTCACAAAATCACACAATTTGAAAAAAAAAAATCACTTGAATCGGAGCTCCAGAAGTGAAGATATCGTTAATTTAAAAGCAACAATTTTTCGGGTTTTTTTTTTTTTTTTTTTGGTGACGGCCGCAAGACTACATTGCTCATAACTTTTGACAAAGTGCTCATATTTCTGCCAATTTAGTGCCATTGGATAGAGTGTTTTCAAGGGTTTAATTTGATATATTATATGTAATAATTTCAATCGATATGACGTGTGTTATAGCCTCAGAAACATTTCACTCTCAAACCATCATAGGCATGAAGCATGAAGATAGGATCAAAATCTTAAAAGCTCTCCATGATATTCAAAATAGGTTGGTTGCATAAAAGAAACTGTGTATTGTTCAAAACATATGCACTTATGTAAATGAAGTATATGATCAAGAATGATATGCCCGGTATGATTTAGAGTCTGATTGTGAGGATTGGTAAATGGACAGTTGTCATTTTGGGGATGATAAGTATTTTCATCTTTTATTTGATGACTCTACTCCACCTTATGTATAGCACATTATGGAGAGCAGTCAAAATCCTTCTCTTAATACTATATTTCAGTATTCTCCAGTACCAGTGTGTTATGCAGATGATTTTTTGAATATGGAGGGATCTACATATTTGGATTCACATGATCAATGTAGACATTTGGAGTACCATTCTCAGCTGACTATTGACTCCAGGTATATTCAGTGGGGAGTTGACATGAGAACTTGGACATGGGACCCAAGTTTACGGTGGAGCTTGAACTACTTCAACATGGTGGCTAGCACTTGCACATGAGACCTCGGTTCTTTAGCCTACTTCAACATTACGGTCCACACTTCTCCAAGGATCCTAGTATATGGTTGTACTTCCTCCTAACAAGTGTTGAGGAAAACACTTTTCTAAGGGGGGTGGAATGTAGTGTAGCTAGGGGGATAATATGGGGTACCTAGGGGGATACCCAAGGGGAATAATAGTAGAGATGTATTGTTATGTATGGAGGTCACTTTTAGTGAATAAGGCCTATTGTAAATACAATAAATGTAAGAGGGATTACTAGAAGGTTCCTCCTCTAGAATGGTCTTAGGAGGTAGGTAGTCTTATATAAGAAAGTATGAGCAATGTAATTAACATGGTTGATAAGTATTGTATTTGGAGAATATCTCATTAGGAGGTTGTCCCCTCAAAGAGGCAAGTGAACAAGAGTGGATCCCTTCCTTAAAAGAATCAATTGTAATTTGTTTCCCTACTTAAGGGTTTTGGTATTAATAAAGAGTAAAGCATTTCGATCTTACTGGATATCTTGTGTGGTGATTTTATTATTCACATCTGTGGTACTTAAAAAAGAAAAAATCGTGCATCCATCTATGTCTTAATAATGTATTCAAACTTGTGACTAGCCTAATGGCTTACCAATTATCTTAATACTGCAATTAATAAGTGGTAGAGTAATTATGTCTTTTTTCATGACACAACCATTACAAAAAATGTATGAATTTTTTTTTTGATATACTTATGCTTTTCCTTTCGATTTGTATTTAACTTAAAGTGGGACCCTCATTTCAGGGTGATGGGTAATAAACTGAAACCCATAGAATGTCACGCAGAGAAAGTAGAAATTGAGGAATTTTCCAAATTTCAATAGACTTAGAAAATTTTCAACATGTTGGAATTGTGTGACACAATAAAATGTCTAATTTATTTACACAAAAGTTCTTGTAGAGTTGTGTCCAAGGGAACTAGTGCCTCTATACAAAAAAAAGAATATCTTATAGAATACTAATACATGCTTTTCACAATTGAAATAGGCTAGATAATTGGGGGTTCTTTGTTTGTGACTTGTCATCATCAATGAGGATTAATGATCGTTAGAATAAGTGCTAAAACTCGAAGTAATTAAAAACAAAAAATGTATTCTAATGTGGTCAATGTTTACTTATGGATATGATGGATATGTGTTAAGTGGTTATTGGTTGGTGAGTTAGGGTTTAGAGGGATAGGTGTTGAGAGTGTTAAAGGTTAGTGACTAGGCTTGATAAGGGATCAATGGATCAGTGGTTAAGGACTAGATTAATAATCAGTTAAGAGATAGAGTCAAACATTTTTAATGGGTCAAGGGTGACAATGTTGGGCAATAGTTAATGGGTTAGGTGTTAGGTGCAACGAAAGAGTTAGGGGTAAGTGAGTGGGTGGTTGTCAAGAAGTTACAAGGTAGTGGAATACGAGTAGTCATTTTTTAGGATGTAATATATTATCAACAAACAATCTCTTCGATGTATTAATATTTGTGGTATATGCTTGTGGTTTAGACTTCCCCTCTCCTCCTCTATGCTATAAAAAATAAAAAATTCACTCGCAATACTTCATAGTACCCCATCCACATGTTATCCTAAAAATGCCCATTTATAAGTCAAATACACCTAACATTTGTGCATTTTGGAATTGCTTTTACTACATAAATACTTCTCTCTCTTTTTTTTTTTTTTCAAAATAAGTTTTTGGTTTAAGACTCTATCTTCTTATGGTACTAGAAGGCTCAAAACTCGAAGATATAAGCAATAATCATTTACACATGGAAATGCATAATCAAAACAAGTAACAATGAGGAATAATATATAAAACTATATAGCTAGATAATAGAATATGCAGACAAGGAAGGACATAGAAGAATGAGTTGGTGTTGTGTATATATATATTTTATAACGAAGGGAAATGATAGTTGTTGGGAGTCTCCTAGTCACTAGTTGTGGTTGAGCCCGACTACTGCCACTATAAGCTTTGGGGTGTATGCACACCCTGCAAGCACACCTTCAAGTTTAGCGATGTTTGAACTTGTGCCAAGATGCTCTAGTATTGCAATGCACTGGCACCTTACATTGCAAGGTACCTACCATTTGGGTCTAGTTGGCAGGCATTATTATTGGGTGTCTTAGCTCTTCACAAGAACAAGTAGTAAGGATCCATCCATATAGATATTGGTAGGGACACAAAGTTCAAAGCATTGTACTTGTGATATGAGGGATTGAATGTGGTAGACATGTTAACACATTCATTAGATGTAATAAATTGTTCACACACTAACTTAATACACCTAACCCATATACTTAATGCACATAATTACCCACATATCTAACCCACACACCAAACTCAAGCATATAAGTGATGCACATAATTCACAGGAGTGACCAACATAAGTGGCAGACCTAGCTTGCACACTTTTCCACACACATAATCCATACACCCACACACATAAATGACACACTTAAATAAGTGATCCACCTACATACCATTCCATACACCTAACCCACATTGTTAATCCATGTACTTAATCTACGTACATAAGTGACAACTTAAGCAATGCATTCATGTACATAAGTGTGCACCTAACATAAGGGATGCACATGCTATATGCACCTACCCATGTGCTCACACACATAAATGACACACGTAACATCCACAATGCACTTGACTTATGCACACACACGTGCATATAAGCCATGCATGTAATGCATACACCTAACCCACATATGTAAGTGACACATACAAGTGATGCACCTACCCACACACCCACACATATAAGAAACATACCTAACATAAGTGATGCACCTAACCTATGATTCTAACCCTCATACATAAGTGGCACACTAACACACATAAGTGACACACTTAACATAAGCGACACATATGACTTATGCACATATCCCACACCCATGCATATAAGAGAGACACTTAGCAAAAGCAATGTAATTGATCTGAACCTACCCACATAGATAGTAATGTGACAACAATGTGTTAGCATGCATTGATGCTCGGAGCCATAACTTTTCAATTGTAGCTTGGAATTGTGACTTCAAATATGAGCTGAAAACCTTGGAACAAGCTATACAATGTGAATAGGAAAAAATGGTGCAATGTGAACAAGAAAAAATGGTGCAAATGGAAGGTAAGGGAATTCAAAAATGACACAAACATATGTGAAAATATCTCAAAAGGGTGTAAAATGAAGGAGTAAGGGATTCACTAAGAATGCAACATGACACGAGAAAAGATGCAAAATGATGCAAAACATAAGGTAAAAAAGGCCAACAAATATGCAAAGAGGACACAAAAAAACATGTGAACAATAGGCAAAAACACTCAAAGGGATGCAAAAAGGTTAAAAGCTTTTGCAAAGGAGACACTACATAGATGCAAAATTCAGAAAAAGATGTAAGAGTATGCAAAAGTGGATGCAAACAAAGGACCCAAGAGAACCCTCCCTTTTTCCAATTTGCATGGAAGGGAACATAAATAAGAACTTTGCAAGCTTGTATTATAGTAGTGCTTACCACACCGAGAGTAGCAAGGTGCATCAACAACCTAATATGATATAGATGTTGTCATGATTGTCACTTGGGTAATGCTTACATGTCAGCTTAAAAAATATATAGTACTTATAAAAAATAATAGTAATAATATATATGTTAGCCAGATATAGATAAAAACAAAATAAATGTGTGTGTGTGTGTGTGTGTGTGTGTGTGTGTGTGTGTGTGTGTGAAAGAGAAAGATTTGATATGTACATCTAATATAAAAATCGTTATATAAAGAGACAAGTTTGTATTATAGTAGTGTTTATTGCACCGAGAGTAGTGAGGTGCATCAACAACCTAATATGATATAGATGTTGTCATGATCATCACATGGGTAATGCTTACATGTTGGCTTAAAAATATATATAATACTTATAACAAATAATATTAATGATATATATGTTAACCAAATATAGATTAAAACAAAATAAAAGTATTACTATATATATGAAAGAGAAAGATTTGATATGTACATCTAATATAAAAATTGTTATACAAAGAGATAAAAAGGGAGATACCATATTTACACATAAATAGAAATAATTTTGATAATGATATTTACATAGAAATATTGTTACCCCTCTCTTTATCTATATGTAGATCATCTTAAATGATAAAAAAATGTATACTTCAAGAGATTTGATCCCTCTCGATGCTTGATATATTTGGAGTTAAGATGGGTCTATGTTGATTACATCATCATGTAGGTATGTGAGAGAAAATGTCCTTATTTATATGCTATATAAATTCATTAGATATAAAAGAATAGTGCCTCGTGTTATTATTTCGACAATGTTTGATGTTTACCTTCTTTATCACTACAAAGTTGTTTCACATCACAACCTTAATGCACTAGGTTAGTTCCTTAGCCAATTCAAGTTTCAAGGAGTAGATGTATCTTTTCTTTTTTAGTTTTCCTTTAATCTTGCCAAAAAGGCCACACATGGTCTTAGCATGTGAAGGTTGCACCATCTTTGCATTCTCTTAGCATGAATACTAGCAATCTTCCACCAACCAATATCTATATTATCATTCCCAAGTATTTAAAAGTGATATCTATAAACTGATTACCGAGGAGGTTCACAGAGCATGTCCAATATATACGTGGATTTTAGGTGAAAGCATCTTTCTTCTAAACTTCAACATTATTATTATACTTAATTTTAAATTCATGAGGAGTTTATGACCAACTAGAATTATTTAGGGGTCAACTCTCTCATAGCTTTTGCTTTCATCTTGGAGAGTTAAGGGTTGTTCTCACCAATAAAGAATGAGCATTGATCATCACATACCTCATAATCAACATACTTATAATCTATGTAAGAAGAATCATGATTTAAAGGAACATCTTATTTGCTCTTATTTGACTTATTATAAAATTTCTATAACATATGTTTGACTTAATCAATTTTGACTAGTTCAACAACTTTAAATTTAACCAAAATTAATACCAAAATTAATTTTATGGGTTGAAAATCAAGTCACAAATAAAATCAAAATGGAATTCAAAAATATATTTTGAAAAACTTTTATGACCTTATTCTTGATATATTCCAAGTATAAAAACTAATAAATTTAAATTGAAAATAAAACTCATAATTATTGTAATCTTTTAATTAAATTTTTAATGAATTGCATTTTGGTAAGACTAAATATACTTTGATGAGATTCTTCTAAATTAAAAATAAATGTGAAAGTTTGAAATTAATATTTTCAAAATATGTTATTAGGGTTCAAAAGTCAATTGCAGACAATGGAGGCTAGAATATAAGAAATGGAAAGACAAAAACAACCAACCCAAGAAGGAGAGGTTGAACAAAATCACAACTTGAGAGATATGATTAAAGAGTTAGAAGAAAAACTAACTCACAATTTGGTCCTAAGTAGTGTGGAAAACAAATTGGATATCAAACCCATCAAAGAGGAAATGAATAAGCTAATCGAATTGGATCACGAGTTTAGTAAAAGATTCTTGAACCTCGTAATTTTTTGTATAAAAGAACAACAAGAGGAGGATACGCTAGCAATAGTAAAAGAAGAACTAAAAAATAAATCATGAATTGAAACAACTTACCTCATAGAAGCAAAGAGGCTAGGAAAAATAATTGAACATAATGATAGGTTGATCCATATCAAAGTAAGTTGTACTAACCATAAATATAGAATACTCAGTAAATATATGAGCTTAAAAGGGTCAGGAATATTATAAATGAAGACCACATCCCCAAAGACCAAGATGAATTAAGGAAGGAAGTTCAAAAGGTACAACAAGCCAGGAAAGAAGGAAAATAGGCAATAATTAGAAATCCAAAAGCTATTGTTAGGGATAGAGACCAAAAGGATAATACTAAATAGGATATTGGGACACTTGAGATCCTTTTTTTGGAACTTTCATGGCTTTCCTTGGCGCAAAGGTCCTATGTTAAGTTGGATTCTGAGAGATATTGATATTATTTGTCTAGTTGAAACATGGGAGCATGAAGAGTCTAAGGTCCCTAACATAAAAGGATTTGTCTTGTGGTCGACATGGAGCAAAAAATCATATCTAAGAGGGATAGGAGGCATAGCCTTTTATATTAGAAAGAGAATTTCTCCTCACATTCAACTTCATAAGATAGACCCTCTCAATCAGTACATTTGGATAGAAATTTCAGACATTAATGCTAAGAAGATATATATAGTAATTTGTTATTTTGCACCTATTAATTCTACTTTTTATAAGAAAAACAATCTAGACAAAAAGTGTCCCTATAATACTTTAGAACAAGATATTTACAATTTGAGAAATGAAGGTAATATCCTCCTGCTATGAGACTTTAATGCTAGAACTGTAACTAACCAAGTTATTCTTTTAAGTAATGATTCCAACCATAATCCTGTATGGCTGGATGAGAACCTTGTTTTATCTATTAGCTACAAAAGAAGCTCTGAAGACCTGACTGAAAATTTGTTTGGCATTGAGCTAGTCAAGCTCTACAGTTCTCAAGACCTTATAATTTGCAATGGAGTAAGGAAGTGAACAAACTCCAACCATATGACTTGTATCCATGGTCTAGGTAGTAGTGTCATGGATTATGTGATATTTGATATCCTGGTTTCCAACCAAATAGTAACTTTTGACCTTTTAAATGACCATGAACTTTACTCGGATCATAGACCTTTAACCCTAACACTAAACTTTGCCATACACAGGAGCGACATTCAAGAATGATCAAGGGAAATTATTTTTTTACAAAAGTAAATTTGATCTTTTCTTAAAGGATTTAAATGGCGAATTACATCTCCTAACTTATAAGGACAACATTGAAGACCTCTACCATAATTTTACAACTACCCTTTCCACTTCTATTAACAAGTTCTCTTTCAAGATGTCATGTAAAAAGAAGGATAGAAAAACCAACCCTTGGTATGATAAAGAATGTAAAATTGCTAGGAAATCCATTAGGGATGCTTCTAATGAGTCCTTCAAATTCGATAAGATCAATACAAACAAATCCCTAATTAAAAGGGAAAAAAGTTTTTAGACATATAAAAGGTAAGGGTGGTTTTTACACCTATCTAAGCTTGATCCTAAGAAGTTTTGGAGGCAGATTCTAATTCGCAATACTAAAGAAAATAATATGATTCCCTTATGGGACTGGAATTCCTACCTTTAAAATCTTTACGAGTTCCCTGATGCCATGGACACCATTCCTATTGTTCCTATAGAGGATGAAGTTTTTTCTTTGGATGACATAAAGTTCAAGGTTAAGCGGCTTGCATATTGGAATGCTAAGGATATTGAAGGCTACCAAGCTAAAAAATTTAAAATCAGAGAGCCTATCCTCATCCCTCACATACACAAGCTCTTTAATTTAGCAGTGAAGCGGTGCTTCCCTAAACCCTAGAAACAAAGCCTCATTGTACCTATTTTTAAAAATGGGGATAGAAACATTCTCTCTAATTATAGGACCATTATGATTAGCTCGATTTTAGCCAAGCTATACAGAATTATTTTGGACAAAAAAAGATTAGCCTTTGGCTAGAAAGTCACGGTAAAAGAGCTAAAGGTCATGCCAGATTTAGGAGATATCATTCAACTGTGGACCATATTGTTACCCTCAATATCATTGTAGAGGAGTTCCACAATACTAAAACCAATCTTTTGTGTTGTTTTGTTGACTTCAGAAAATATTTTGACACAGTTCCCAGGAAAAACCTTTGGGATAGGTTGGAAGAGATAAAAGTGCCTTTTGTGTTGAGGGTTGTTGCTATAAGGTTGTATGAGAATGTTATTTCCAAGTTTAAGAAAAATGAGGGTTGGTCGAAAGAAATTAACAACAATATTGGATTCAAGCAAGGTTGTCCATTGTTCCCCACCCTTTCTAGCATTTACATTGAAAAGTTAGAAGAGTTTTTGGAAGAAGCAATTTGTGTCGGCCCAACTCTCACTAGTATAGTCATCAATCTTCTTCTTTATGTCAATTATATTGTTCTTATGACGATGAGTCCCCACGATCTTGGAGAGCAACTAAGAATCCTCAAGTATTTTTGCTCCAATATGGGTATGACTGTTAATACTGACAAAACAAAAAGCATGATCATTAAATCCAATAAGATCACATATGATACTTTCGTATATGACAACAACAGCTTGGAGGAAGTGGCTTCATACAAATATCTTGGGATCAATTTTCACCACAAGCTCAACTGGGAATTATAGCATTGAGAAAAGGATAAATGGAGGATGGAAAGCTTATTATGGGCTTGAAAACAATTGTAAAGTAGCCAGCCTTTGGATATGGGATAAGAAAAAACCCCTCTTTGTGACTCTTGTTACTCATGTTATTATATATGGATGTGAAGTTTGGGGATGCAGCATCCTCTCGAGAATCTTGGAGAAAGATAGAGAAAATCCAAAAGAATTTTATAACCTATAATCTCAAGATTAAAGGAAATACACCCTATCATATCCTCCTCTTAGAGGCAAGCCTTTCCCCCATTGAGAGCACGACTATGACTAGATACCTAACATATAAGAACAAGTTAAACAACATGGATGACAAGAGGCTTCCTAAAATTGCTTCAAACTCCAGCCATAACCACCCTCGACTCAAGTAGGGATGGCATAAAGATGTCCAGTCTTGGCTAAGCCAATGGGGAATCATGGAAGAGACCCTTTTGCAGAATAAGGATACTATTCAAAATATTATTAAATCAAAATTTAAGGAGAAAACGTGGTGTGATAAAGAGTTAGAGGAAAAAAGAAAATTAAGGTATTATAAGGAGATAATCAACCCTAATCTAGAAGATCAAAATTATCTCTTTGTTTTGACAAGTGTAAAGAAAAAATAAGCATTGCTAAAATAAGAACAAATTCTCATGAGCTCCATAGTGAAACTGGGTGTTGGTCAATTCCTAAAACGCCCTAGGACAAAAGAGTGTGTCAACTTTGTGACACTAAGAGGGTTGAAGATGAAAAGCACTTTCTCTTAGATTGTCCAGCCTACTCAATTTCAAAATATTTTCCACACTACCAGCCTTCCTAACCTTTTAACTCAACAAAACTATGGTGATCTTGGAAAGCTTGTTTTAATGTTTTTCGAGCACAAAAACAAAATTTGAAAGAATTGTGAGTAATCCCTTACCTTCTTAAGGTCTAATAGGCCAATTCGGTCTTAGTAAGCATTGATCATCATCATCATCATTGAGAGAAAAAATAGTATGGTCATCCTTCCATCTCAATCCTATTATAGACTTAAAAAAGATTCCTATATTTCTTATTGACTATTTAATATATTTAAACTAAAATATATGTAAACATAAATGTATTTATATACAAGATTATATATTCATCCATCTTTTCAAAATTTGAATAATTTGTATATTTTTATTTATAATTTATTATTCATAAAAATAATAATCCAACTAATAATAATATAAAAATAAATAAAAATTATATATATCCCATTACAAGTGAGGCAAAAGGGCATGAGCCGTATATTCATATACATTAATTAGAGATGTATATTAATATACGGCTCATGCCCTT
>ML776660.1:1007687-1044868 GCA_009831015.1 Picea engelmannii | reverse complement strand
AAAAAAAAAAAAAAAAAAAAAAAAAAGGTAAAAAACCAAATTTATGGCCTAAAAACTTTAGAAAAGTTTAAAAAACACAAAGAACAATTAAAAATATATATTAAAAAAAAAAATTAACACACTTAAACTAAAAAATTTAATACAAAATTAGAATAAAAAAAACATAAAATTACAACAAAAAAATTATTTTTTTTATTTAAAAAATTATTTTTTTTATTAAAAAACTTAAAAATATGTAAAATTTTATGAAAAACAAACAAATTAAAAAAAACATATGCATCGGTGATGGGAGGCCATGAGGGGTAATCTCGGGCATCACCCCAGCCCCTAGGGGCTAAGCCCTAGTCCCACGGGGCCAAGGCTTAGCCCGTGGGGGCTGGGGTGATGTCGGGCATCACCCCAGCCCCTAGGGGCTAAACCCTAGTCCCACGGGGCTAAGGCTTAGCCCCTAGGGGTTGGGGCGATTCCCGACATCACCCCAGCCCCAACGGACTAAGCCTTGGCCCCGTGGGACCAGGGCTTATCCCCTAGGGGCTGGGGTGATGCCCAACATCAGCCCCCACGGCGTCGAACATGGGCATCGACGGTGTCGTGGGGGGTGATGTCGAGCATCACCCCAGCCCCTAGGAGCTAAGCCCTGGTCCCACGGGGCCAAGGCTTAGCCCGTGGGGGCTGGTGTGATGTTGGGAATCGCCCCAGCCCCCAAGGGCTAAGCCTTAGCCCCGTGGGACCAGGGTTTAGCCCCTTGGGGTTGGGGTGATGCTGGGGCCTCCCATGACACCCCAATAATATGTAGGTTTGTAATTTTTATGAGAGTTTTCATTTTAATTAAAATTTTATGTTATTTCAATTGCAAAATTGTTTTTTTTTTTTAAATGTTATTAAATTTGTTTATATTTGAGTTTTTCTATTTTTTTACTTTAGTTTCAATTAATTATAGTTGTAATTTTTGGGGGAGTTTTCATTTTAATTAAAATTTTATGTTATTTCAATTGTAAAATTGCTTTTAATTTTCTTTTTAAATTTTGGTTTTTTTTTTTTAAATATGCTTAGAAGTTTATTTTAAAATTGGATTTCAAATTTTCTTTTTATTATTTAGTTATTGATTTTATTAAAATTGTTTTGTTTTCATTTACATATTGTTTTTAAAATATATATTTTTGAACTTTTTATCTTTTATTTTAGTTTTAAAGTTTTGGTTTAAGATTTTTTAATATTTTTTATTTTAGATATTTTTTTTGGTTGAATTTTGTTATTTATTTATTTTTAAGTATTTTTGTTTTTTTTTAAATTTACTTTTTAAAGGTTTTTTTTAATGATTCTTTTGTAAAGAAATATATATAATTATTTTTTAAATTATTGTTTTTTTGGAAAATTTTAATTTTTTTCTTTTTCTTTTTAGTTATTTTTCTTTTTCACCTTGTTTTTTAATTTTTTATTTTTTTAATTGAATTTAGAATATATTTTTTTAAATGTGTTTTTTTGTCATTTAAAAAAAAAAATTATTTGCGAAGATTTTGTTCTTTCTATTTATTTATTTTTTAATGTAAATTAAAAAAATAAAAAATAAATTTTGTAAATAAATTTTCAAGGGACTATTTGGAGTCCAATTTTGGGTTGTTTATTTACATAGGGTTTTGTTCTCAATATCACAATTTCAATTAGGTCGTAAATAGCTATGATTTTCACGTTTAGGAAAAAACATTTTGTTTTACGTAGCATCACTTTTTTATTTAGGTGTTGATTTTAAGGTTTTTCTCAACTAATGTCCGAGTTTCGAAGGCCATGTTCGAAAAATGTTGTAATTATGACCCCATTTAAAAAAATGATGCTACCGATAGCACCACTTTTTGATTTGGGGGTTGATTTTCATGTTTTTTATGCAAAAATATGGGTTTTAAGGGCTAGAGTTCTCGTTTTGAGGTCACAGTTCTCGTTAAGTCGATAACTATGTTCTTAACTTTATAATTAAACACATGAAACCTATTATTGTTTTACACCATCAAAAACTTATTTTATCTCCTCTTCACATGTTTGAAATGCTTGGTTGAACTTGAAGATTATATTGCAGTAGCCATGTCATGTCATATTGATCAAATGAACATACACACCTTGAGAAGACTTTGAAGTCACACAATAAAAAAATGTTTGAAGCACCGCAATCAAGGGCCTTCAACCTTCTTTTTATTAATTGCATGGAACAAAGAGATTCGCCAACCCACAAGTCTTATGGATGGTATAAAACTTATTTTAAAATGTTTTATCCACATTAATAAAATTAAGTATTCCCTTTTGAGAAGTCCTTTACTGTTATAAAAGGACAAATAAATCATTTTTTGGAAAGTGGTAAAATCTATCATAACTCAGTTGTAATTCGGTAGTGAGGATAGCCATTATCAAGTGTTATCTGTGAATGTAGAGTGACTCATCACAGTTATTCAAGGAAAGCCATGATATCTAAAATAATCCATGGGTGGTTTATAAGGGAGCAGACTTTCACTCCTTCTAGATGCCTATGGGTCTTGGGAAATTAACTCGTTTCCTTACATACGAGGAAGATGAGGTCTTAGACAATTGAAAGCAATTTTAGACCTTATTTTAGGACCAAAAGGCGGTTTTGACCTAGATAGTATTTCCAAGAAAGCCAGTGTCTTATATTTTCATTGTTGAGGCTACAACAATGGGGTCATGTGATTTCAAGCACCATTTCACCTTAGCCTTGTACATGAGACTGGATATTACATGTGATTGTGATTTAACCTCTTAGCCAAGAGGCAATCCAGTTCTTATAAACTCACCAATTTATTTGTTTATTTATTTTATAATTTAAATGGTATCACTGGTCGAGAGACATTTTTGAAACAAAAATCTTAGTATTTAATACATGTCATTGTGATCAATCGCCCTAACCAATCATTGATTGTAATTTCTAGTGACCAAAAATGACTTAGATTTGTGTGGGGGACATGTTAATCTAAAGAAGCAATTTATCTTTTAAATCAACTCAATTCTGAGGTCAATAAGTAAAAAAGTGAGTAGAACTTGAATAGTTTTTTTTTCCTCAAAAGAATGATGAGTACAAGCAATCCTTTCACAATGTGTTGGGTAGTGGCACAAAAAAAAACAAGGAGGGAAGTTGTTGGGTGAGGTCACAACAAAAGCTAGGACACATGGGTCATTTTTTCCCTTAAAAGAATCATGAGCATAATCCTTGGGTAACATGCTACAATAATGAATATCGGAAAAATGGTCTCTTGAGTATTAGAAATTTATTTTTTTCCAGGTTACAAAGGTTGGGGAAAACCCTTGAGTACTTCCCCTCATTTTGAGGATAGTACTCAAGGTAAACCCTAAAATATTCAAGGCACAAGGTCGCTCAACAACAAGGATCGAAGTCATTAGAGTAATATACTCGTTAAGAGCTCAACAAGTCACTTGTGGTAATTGAACCTAGGTGGGGAGGATAACTAGCATTCCTCCCAACTGTTGGAGATATTACACACTCACCTAGGTAATTATTTCCTAAATTTGATAGTTCAATGTTGAGAATGCTTTCTTAAATGAGAATATTCTCTCTAGAAAATATTCCTCTACAAAATAGGGTGTTCTTCTTTAGTTCAGAGCTAGTTACACTCAGTTAGACTAGTGGAAGTCATCCATGCATGGAAACCTTGGTTTTATCACCAACAGTTGCATGTGTTTCTCTCACTTCCACACGTGTGACTCAGTGAACTGATGATTGCATGGATCGGTTAACTAGGACTAGGTGGCAGTTCACTCCAGTGTCCCTCAGCGAGTGTCTAGATCTCTCTAGATCACTACTATGGTGCATTAGTTACCCATGTAGCCTATATCTCTTGTAAAGTATTCACTCTTTGAGTGTGAAATACGGTTAATAGAAATTCTTTCATTCTTTCCTCCATTTTTTCTTCTCTCTTCATTCACCATTGCAAGTTGTGTATGTTTCATTGTTAGCTAGATCTTTTGTGCAGGTATCTCATAAACTCTACACCAACCACCTGAGCTAAACCGAATCGAACTATTATTATTAGAAATTTATTATGAGCAAAACGAATTAAAATAGAAAAAGGGTAAACTTCCTCTAAATTTGAACCTTTTTTGTTTTCTCATCATTGGAATCCGGGCATGCAATTTTTGCTAACTTGTAATTTTGGATAGATAAAATTGTTATTTTGAATGTAAAAATGGAATAAACACCCTCAACTAGATTTTTCAATATTAACATTCGATCTCTGCAATTCCATCGATTTAAAATGATTCTTGTCAGATTTCAAGTTAAAATAACCGGTTTCCTTTTACATTATTTTAAGCAGCTAAAAAAGGCAATTTCGTAAAACATTTAGGCTACAGCATTAAAACGTGGTGTTGGTATCAAGAAAAAATTTAGGAATTAAATTTCATCATTTCTAATTTTTTCAAAAAGATATTTTTTAATTCAAAATAAAGATGCAGCTAAATTTCTATATAATATTTTTTTTTACTTGAAAAACTGTCAATTTTTTAAAAGTAGATAAATCATTTAAAACTTGAATACTTTACAAAATATTGTCAAACATTTATGGTTAGCATTTTAAGAATTAGTAAGGTTTGTTGAGGTATTTACACTTGAAAGATGAGTATGGATCCTTAAAATTTTCCTTAACTAATAGTTGTTGATTGTTTAATTCCTTCTCATCCGAACATACAATGAACCAACAAAATAGTGAATTAGATGATTGAATGATCTGCAATAATGGTTGTGGTAGAAATGGCCCCTTGACTACTAGAAATTATATCTCGATCAAAACAAATTCAAATATGTGTTGCTAACATTTGACTATTCATTGTGTCTATTTAAGGCGTCCTTGATTTTACCATGTGGTCTAGTCAACCCACTAACCAAAATGAATGTAATGATCACTACTTCAAAGAAGAAAGTGCAGTGCCCTAGAAGCTAGGAAAGATGTGACCAAACACATGAATCACCATCAATGGTGCACCTAGATGCTTTAATATTACATAATTGGTATAAATACATCTTAACCCCAAATCAAATAAATATGAAGAGGTAAAAAAAAATCTAAGCACAAATCTATCCATGCTTAAAGAAAGGTTAAGATAAATCTATGTTGGTTTATTTTATCATTATTATAGTTTTTTTTAGTTTATTATTATGATATTTTTTTAAAACAATTTTGTTTTTACGAACTTCAATTTTTTGAATTTAGTTTATAATTAACATTATAAATATTACTCTTCTACTGAAGTTGTAAATGTACCTCATTACTTTCAATGTGATAAAATTAATACATTAGCATATCCATCTAGAGGAGGGTAGGGTATGTATACCTCCGTAGACTCTAGCAGTCAAATCGTTGTGCTGAGGAGGTCCCTTGTCCCAAAACAAGGGGGTTTCATACACCACTTTGGTGTCTGGCTTGGTTGTGACCTTAAAATTAGATTATTATTATTATATACTCCCATCCATCATATTATTGATGCTCTCTATACACTCCAAATCAAGCAGAAAATATCTAAACTTCACCTCATAAATGCATCTTCATTAACCTTCATAGTGATGCAATGTCAAGTTTTTTTGGATTGTAGTTAACCATCGAGATCTTGTTTGAGAATGCAACCTTCATAGTGATGCAATGTCAAGTTTTTTTGGATTGTAGTTAACCATCGAGATCTTGTTTGAGAATGCACCACAAATTTGTTATGGGAAACAAAAATTTCATGAATATCTATGATTCATGTAAAAATATTGTGCATAGGATGTACAATGGCTTAAGCTATGCTTGATTTGAAGATCTAAATAAATATTGTTTGAGAAAACATCTCTAGCTAAAAATGCACATTGATTGGCACACCCTAAACGTGCTTAAATGTCCTCTTAGTTAAAAAGAAAAAGTTAAGCGTTCTTTGATACACTGGCTTGCAAAACAGACAAAGAGAAGTCCCAAGAAGTTGTTTTTTTGCATCCCTCACTTCTGTGTTTATTTTTTTTTTAATTTTGAAGATGAAAAAATGGATGTTATATGTGTTTATTTTTTTCTAAATTTTAAAGATGCAAAAATGGATGTTATATGTGGCATCCTTCTTTGTGTATATTTAGCATAGTTTTTTGAAGTCTAGTTTGCATTTATTTTTTATGTAAACCATGTGTTTTTATTTTTTTGTTTGTATTGATTCTTTTGTGTATAATTTATATCTCCCTATGAATGTAAGAATTATGTAAAGAGGAATTAAAATTATGCACAAGAAGGATGCATATGGACATATAAAGAAACAAAAAGATCATCAAAAAAAAGGTCGTGTATCCCATTTATGTTTTAATAGTGTATTCTAGTTTGAATTTTTTTTTTCATAAGAAAATTCGCACAAAATTATATTAGAGAATAATTTTAACTACATCATCGGGATTCCTTAGTCACTAATGACTAATCCATTCAAAACATCCTTTGACCCACAAAAACTTGTCTAAAACATGATTACAAAGATCTTGATAGAGATCGGTCCTAAAACTGAAGGACCTAAAGGAAGAAAACAGTGGAGTCTTACACATTTCAGAATAAAGAAAGAAGACTAATTCACTAAGGAGCTAGAAAAAAAACCAGAAAAGAACATCCGACAGTACTGTTGAATGCTAACATTAACAAGAGAAAACTGAAAGTTAAAAAATATCTAAATGGTGAGATGGACCAGCCATTGATCTGTCCCAATTAAAGTAAGAAAAACTTCCTTTGGCCTCTGACAAAGCTTGTTTTGACAAGAGATCAGCTTCCCCATTTGACTCCCTAAAAATATGATGAAAATTGGTTCCTTTGAAGGTGATAACTAGGTCTATTAGTCTTTGTTTCCAACCTTCAATATTGATGGCTCAGAGTTTGCCTTGATGATTTAGCCAATCTATGATTACTTTGGAGTCCCCCAGGACTTGAATATATTGGATATCCAAGAGTTTTGCAATAGTAAGAGAAGCCCATGCACCAAGTAACTCAGCTTTAGTGTTTGTTCCATAACCTCCATTAAAAAACCATCTAAAAACCTGATTGTTGGAATATTTGATGATACCGCCTGTGCCACAGATTGAACCCCCATCAATGGATGCTCCATCAAATAATGCCAAAGAGTAACCACTCATCCTCAGGATCGAGTTCTGCCTTAGCTTTTGAACAGTTTGAGTTGAATTATTTTTGTAGAGAAGACCTATCACTTTAGTAGTGAATGACCAAGTCGAGGGGCAACTCCCTTCAAATAGCGACCTGTTACACTCTTTCCAGACAAACCAAGAAAGAACTGGAATTCTCTTTGAGAAGGATTTATTCAATAACCATGAATTCATGCATTCCAATAGGGATCAGCCATTCCAAATGAATTTAGAATTTGTTAAGTGTTCAAGAGTCGCCCAGACTAGTTTTGTAAAGGCCCAATAGATAAAAAGGTGGGTGTTTTCATCTGCGCTTTGCTTGCAAAGGATACAGTGACTCGGGCCTATTCATCCTTTATGTTGGAGGATGTCCCAGGTAAGAACCATGTTCTGAACCGCCAGCCAAAAAAACAGGAGAATCTTCAATGGCACCTTCCACTTCCATAATTGCACTCACCAGCCTTGGTAGATTGGAAGTGTCTGCATTGTTGTCAAGGCCTCGTAGACATTTTTTACATTTAACTCACCAAAAGAATCACCTCCAGCCCAAAGCAGGACATCTTCTAACAAAGAATTGAGAGTGACCCCAACTTTATTCAATTTTAAGATAAATGTTTCCCATTCAGCTAAGTGAAAACCTGTCAACCCCAGATCGTTCTTGCTCTTCCAATTCTCCGCCAAAGTAATTGGGTTCTTGGCTGTCATCACTTGAGCTAAGACTGTAACATGTCTTTGATTTAGTAAAGAGATTGTCTTTGAATGGATAAAGGAACTATCACCAATATTTAAAATCATGTCTCTATCGATATTGATTAGATGCACTGCACCCAGGTGTCGGCTTAACGAATGGAGGATGATTGGAGTAGTGCAAACAAGACTGGCCCATATCCTTGATGCCATTTTAATAAAGTGAGATTGTTTTCTAAACCAATTGGTTAGTGTGGCATTCTGCAAGTATTTGTTCATTATAAACTGGTGCCATAAACTTTTGTGATTTAGGACCCTCCATAGGGTATTAGTCAACAATGCAGTATTGAAATGATAGAGATTTCTAAATCCCCAGCCTCCACTCTTTTTTGGCCTGGATAAAATCTCCCAACTATAGAGATGATAGTGCTTTGAATCAGAATGTCCATTCCAGAGGAATTTGAAGATCATTTTTCTTATCTTTTTTATAACTGATATGGGCAATGCTTCTAAAGTCATCCAGTAGACCAACATGCCTTCCAACATTGATTCAACAAGGATATATCTTCCTCCCAACGAAATCCATTGGTGACACCATAAACAGATTATGTTTGAAAAATTAGTTACCAGCCATTCCCAATTCGACGCGCGGTGTGTCCCTGTACTGAGATAATATCCCAAATACTTGAATCTCGTCGAAAGCACACAAAAATCAAAGGGAAGTAAATATTTAAAAGGAGTTAACTCGCCCCCCGACAGGCCTTCAAAATAGACAGTTGACTTTGTATGATTGACTGAGAGACCATAAGCGTTGCAAAAGAGGCTTATGAGTTTGAAAATATCCTTCCATTCGACTAAGCTTGCCTTAGACAAAATGATTACATCATCCACAAATAAAATATGTAAGACTTTTATCAACCTCGAAACTTTTATACCAGATATGGATCTTGACTCCATGCTATTTTTCAGTGAAATGTTGAGACCTTCCATTACTAATAAGAATAGTAATGGAGAGAGGGGGGGGTATCCTTGCCTCGCTCCTCTGCCACTTCTAAATAACTTTGTAGCTTCCCCGTTAATTAACACCGCAAAGGCAAGAGAGGTGACACAAGCCATTATCCATTTTGTCATATGAATCCCCACACCAATTTTAAGGAGAATCAATCTTAAATGGTCCCAATCTATACAATCAAAGGCTTTTTTTAAGTCCAGTTTTAATACTAAGGCTTTCGGTCCTTTCTTTTTTATACTATGAAGGCTCTCACGAGTCATACCTATGGCATCTTGAATATGCCTACCCTATAAAAAACCCATCTGCTCAATAGAAATAGATCTCGATAAGAAGGGTTTTAAACTGTTAGCAATCATTTTTGTTATTACCTTATAGCAGGGATTGCAAAGAGAGATAGGTTGGTATTAGTCAAAGGATTTGGGATTGTTTTCCTCTGGGATGAGTCTTGGGAAGGTTGAATTGAGGCCTCCCACAATAGTTCCACGCCTTCTAGTTTCCTCTACCATGGCAAGTAGATCTTCCCCGACTAGGTTGAAGAAGAAAATAAAAAACTATGCAGACCAATCGTCCGGACACAAACTTTTTTCTTTCTTAAAGTGGAATAAAACTTCTTTTAACTCAACCATAGTGACAGGGGAGAATAAAGAAATCGAATCCTCTGCATTAAACATCTGCAGAAAGGAGTCAATGAGCCTGCAGTGTTCGATTGTTATCGGTTTAGACTGAGCTTTATAGAAGTCTTTGAAATAAACGACAGTAACTTGATTTAAATTCTCCTGCTCCGAAATGAATTCGCCATTCCCTTTTTGAATTCTCCAAATATGTTTCTTGATCCTGTTATTGTTACCTACCTTATGAAAGTACTTGGTATTTTTATCCCCACTACTCAACCAAAGCTCCCTACTCTAAAGGCGCCATTGTTCTTCCTCAGCTAATAAAATGTCATTTCTTTCCTATTCTAAAAGCCTAAGACCAGAAGTAGTTGACTAATCACTTGGATCATGGCTCAGAATTTTAATGTTTTCCTTTATGCCTGATTCCAGCGCTTTCAGTTTTGCTTTTTTTTTAATCTGAAATTGTTTGTGCCAAATTTTTGTTTTCTTTTTTAGTTCTTGTAATTTCCTTATGACCCTAAGTTGCATGCCTTCTTCAGAGAGAAAAATCGGGTCCTTCCATACCTTCACAACTAATTCCACGAACTCCTTTTCATGGATCCAATGCTCATTAAATTTAAAAGGGTAAAATTTATAAGTTGGAGGTAGTTCCATCTGAAGAAGGATTGGTGCATGATCAGAAACATATGGAAACTCTACCCATGACCTGTAGATTCCAATGTCAATTAAAAAATCTTCGGCGACCAAAAACCTGTCTAGTTTGTGTGTTATCGCTTCCTGACCAGAGCGGTCGTTCCTCCATGTCGAAACTACTTTGTCTGGCTTGATATCAATCAACTTGTTGTTTGAAAAAGAGATCTATGTAATAATCTTTTGTTATCCTCGTACCTATAGAAACACCCAAAGCCTCTTCAGAAGAGAGAATGATGTTGAGATCCCCCGCTATGACCAGGTGTTTGATAGCTATAATGTCGCTTTCATCTAGAGTATTCCAGAAAAGTTTCATATCCTTGCAAGGCCTATATAAATTTAATAATTCTATCTCTTGATTGTTTGTTAAACTCAACCATGTTAACAGTATACCCTCAACAGTGAGAAACGGAGTCAGAGAAAAAAGGCTTGGGTCCCAAGCTACTAAGAGACCTCCAGAGGTACCCAAAGAACTAACAAAACTAGAAACCCAAGAGGGGCGAAAAATATGAACAAAATCCCTAGCTTTCTGCTCGTTAACCAGAGTTTCTTGAAATAAGATGATATCAGGGTGCACATGCTCCAAAAGTCGATGGACTAAGGCCAATTTGAGGGTGCCTCCTACCCCTCTTACATTAAGAGAGAGAATTAACATTATGTTGCCCTTGCTAGGGATTTCATCCCTCTAAGAGGACCGTTTTCATTAGATAGAGGATCTGACTCATAAGACTGGACGCTTTGTTGTGCCAACTTTTTCCTGCTGCTATGAGTTTTTAGTGGAGAGAGTTTAATACCCAACCCCCTTGACCATGCAAAATATTTCCCTTCCCTTGTAGAATTTTTTTTTGAGGAAGACGCCTCTTGATGGGGGAGAGTATCAAGGAGAGCCTTCCCTTGGTAAGTAGGAGCTTTATAGTACCCTTATTGACCTTCATGAAAGGCAGCAAAAAATCCAGAGCTGTATTAATGGCGGAATCGTCCTCCTCGGGCTCTCTAAACCTAGGTTCCACAACTGGTTCCGACATGAGTGAAGAGGGAAAGTAAGGGTACTTTCCCTTACACTGATTGTTGGATATCTGAGTCTGTAAGATCTGAGGCATTACCATGGGACTGTTGGAGTATAAACCAGGGAACTCTATAGGAAAAATGATAGAACCGGCAATAGGTTGGAAAGAAGGTGAAGGAGATTATGTGGATCCTTTATGTAAGCTCTGAGACAAAACCACGGAGATGCTGGAGGATAAAATAGGGTTCTCATTCAGACGACTATGAGTACCGGAGATGGGATGGAAAGAAGGAAAATGTGTTTCAGTGGGACCTTTTTCACCATCAATTAAAACCTTAGTCCCATCTAAAACAATCTTTTCTAGGGAGGTAGATGATTGTAACCAACCTGATTTTTAAATGGTGTATCGTTCCCAGAGGGACAAAGAAGAAAAAAAGGAGGGGCAAAATCACTTCAGCTTACCAGAGAGTGTAGGTTCTTTGTTGAAAGGAGTTTCACACTCGAGTGCAAAATGGAAAGGAGCATCCCCTAAGGATTCCACTTCAGTCATATATTCTGGTGGGTCTTCATGAAGGATAGAATCCTCTGACTGTTCAACTAGAACCTTACCCGAGAAATTGCAACGGAGATGTCCAGTGCACCTACACCTGCTACATCTGAACGGGATGCCCTGATCATCTAATATTTGTTTAAAATGTCATCCTCGCCGGTCAATATCTAGTAGCTCTGGGAGACCATTATGAATATCAATCTCCACTAGTAGCCGAGCGATTTTCCTGGTTGGGTTTACCAGGATCAAATCATCTAGGGTGATAAATTTTCCTAAGGCATCACCTATAGCCTTCAGTGCTCCCTCATTCCAAAAATGAATAGGTAGGCTCGGTAGTAACACCCATAAGTGTCGAAGTTGAAAATGCTCAGTTTGTGGATCAAAATCCACCCTCCACCTCTTCAACATTAAATTGTTGCCCCCCAATACCCAAAAGTTGTTTAGCAACAAAGAAGTGTCCTTCGAGGAATTGCAAATGAAGCCCATCCACCCTTTAGTGAGATAGAGGATTTTAGGAACGTAACCAAGGATGGGTTTCCACTTATTCACCATCCACTCTTCAACCAGACATGATGCCAAGTAGGAATAAGTCAATCCCCCTACCAGACCACACAGAGCCATCCTAGACGTCTCTTCAAGACCAACATCTGCCCCCAGAACCATTCTATGAATCTTCTTGTTAGCCTTCCATGCCTTTTTTCTAACACCAAATTGGTTTGATAGATTATGAGAAAATCTGCATCTATCTGTTGGTAAACCTCCTTTATCCCTTCTAGAAAAGTGACTCAACTCTCATGTACCACTGTTGGCAGCAGGCCGAAGTGGGAAAGAAAGCGTGCACAAAGAAGAATGACAGTTGGAAGAACAATTGTGGGAAAGAAAGCGTGCAAGAGGAAAGTGACAACTAGCAGAAAGCACAACATGCGCGCATGCAAGGAGGAGGCGACAGCTGGAGGGAATCAAATCACGCATGTAGAGAAGGAAGACCTAACGACAGTAGGGTTAGGGTTTTTGTAAGGTTTTGTGTAAATGGTTGAAGAGCCCGATAGATTTAAATATAGATACAGAGGTATCATAAAAGAGTTCGATTGGGTTCGATTCGCTACCTATGAAGGTTCGATTGTTGTTATGTAATGTTTTTTATTAGAGAACCATTTTTTGTAAAGCAATTGAGCTAGAGAGGAGGAGAGAAGGTAGATCTTGAGGATTAGGTCACAGGTCAAGGAGCATGGTGCGGTCTAGTTTGCCTCATAGATATCTTACCCATACGAGGAGAATTGTAAGCGCACGGCGCGAGATTGTAGAATTACCATAATAAGAGAGCCAACAGCCAGATCTTTGTGGACGTAGCCCTGGAGGGGGTGAACCACGGTAATACTTGTGTAATGTGATGAATGCATGCATTTTTTTGTCATACTTTTATTGGTTAAGCATTGTGTGTAATGAATGAATGAGTTATTATATTGCTTGGTTAATTGTTGTTGGGATATAACGAAAAGGTACCATGGAAATCAAAATATAAAAGAGAATAACAATAGGTTGTAACACAAGTTATGATAAATGGCTCAAAATACAGATCCCATATCTCATACTCAATCCTAGGCTGTAAACACCTGAGTCTTACAGCCACCCATTTAAAGCTATCTCGGGTGAGACTGCGCAGTGCATTATGTGCATTGCTTGCCTTCTGGTTTACCAGAAGGGCCGATAGTTTTAGGCTTTGTTGGTACCCTGAAAGATATGAACCCTAGGTCAACAACACAAGTAATAGGCAAGAGTAGCTCACTTAACCCAACAAATGTTAGTAAACCAACAAATGGTTATGTTGTCGTGTTAAGAGGAACAAGAGAGGACTGAGTAGATGAGATAGAACGTATAAGAAAAGAATGAGTGAAACCGGAAGACCGTTGAGCCACTAGAAGGGAATGTTAAGACCGTGGAACCCCACGAAATCATAAATCGAAGGTTGGTTGAGAACTAAAGAGCTAGAGTTTTCCCAAAAAGACAATAGAAACCCTAGCATCACACCTTGAAAATATCTGGATAAATATGTGTTTACGGATTTACACGGAGTCTTTTTTTCTGATTTTCCCCACCTGTTGCAGGAGTTGATACTACGGTTGAAAGATAACCACGCGACGAACCAGATCCGACAGCTACATTGGACCCAAGTACAGGTTGAGCAGTTACAACAGGTGAACAACAAATTCACCCACGCAGTTGACTTTTGGCTTGACAGTATTGTGGCAGGCTTCATCACAGAGTCTGCAGTTGACACAACGAAGTCATACAATGCAGTAGAGTAGGAATTTCTACACAGACCCCGTGGAAGGTACATTCGATCACTGTATACTTATATTAAAAAAATGTTATATAACAAAGGGGTAATGACAATGGAATTAGACAGCTAGACTTCCCTGTGTGCATGGGGGAAGGGGGGAAACACTGACAGAAAGAGGATAGATGGATGAAGGTGAGGATAAAGGCAAGAAGGAGGAGGAATTCTTGGACCTGATCTTGATGGATGACGACTATCTTAAGTGGATCTTGGCATCATCAGGAATGAAACATAGCGAAGTACCCTACCAATATAAGGTGAATACCAAGAAAAGAGTCGTAGCCACGAGGGAGGGCTTGGAAAGCGATGAGGAAGAGGTAGAGGATCTTCGGGCTGTGGAGCAGATTGAGGAAATCCTGCGCGCAACCTATGATCGAAAAACAAGAGGCCCAAGAACGGGAGGAGAATATAGCCATCCTTTCCATATTAATGTTAGTGTGGAACCCATAAACCCATGTGCGACCAATACACCAAAGAAAACACCATTGTTTAGAGAACCGAAGTTCGGAGGAAGTCTGACAGCAAGAAGTACATGTACCACAGGAGCAACAACTGGAGGATCTAGTTCATGTAGTACTAGTCAAGTATCTACACTGCGCGACGGAGGTAACATTTCAGTATTTGGAATGGCAGGACACGATCCCATTATCAGATTACTAGAATTTCGAGGAGAAGTAGTCGAAGACCCTGAGAAGCATTTGTACATTTGTGCAAAGATATGGGAGGAAAAACAGATCACTGATGAAGATACTAAACTTGCACAGCTAGCAATCATGCTAAGAGACTGCGCACTAGACTGGTACATGAGTCTAGACATGAACAGTGCCCCTGGGATGACGAGGAAACTGGCAGACATTAAGAAGCTATTGATTAACGAGTTCCAGAAGCTGAGCTCAGAGGATCAGTACATGAACGAGATGATCAAGATAAGACATAAACCAGGAGAGTTTGTATGGGAGATTGACCAGATATTTAAGCGACTGAAGGGGAAGCTGAAATACCTTATGATCGAGATGCAGCACCAACACCTGTTTGTCAACTCACTACTCCCACACCTAAAATATTTCTTACGATAGCAGAAGTTTTAGACGCAGGTCGAGGCTCTACAGGCAGCCTTGTAGCTGGAAGAGAACCAGTACCAGAAAACGGACCCAGCTATTGAAGAATTGAAGGAGGATCTGAAGAACCTAACGTTTCAGTTGAACCAAAATAAGAACAAGGACAAACGAGAATTCATTTGGTGCCCCACATGTAGGACGAAAGGACACCACAAGAACAAATGTCCAACATTCGTGCAGTATATGGGAACAGGCATGCCAAACCTACTACCACAAGGAGGATTATGGTGTGAAATATGCAAGAAACCAGGCCACGACCCTTATCACTGCACGATGATGAAGAAGTACCAGACAATTCCAAAGAATTCTTATTGCACCTTTTGTAAGTCAGTGGGCCATGACGAAAAATATTGCAGAACGATCGAGCTGATGCGGGAAAGAACATCAGACGCATATATGGTACAGGCTGAAATGATGACTGGGCAAGCAGCACCACAGTTCAATCAAGCCCCAGCTCCATACAACACTACGTAGCAACAGTATAATACTACACAACAACCATACAATAACGCATAGTCGCAGTACAACCCAGCGCAACCCCAGTATAATATTGCGCAGTATAATCAGGGGACCAAGCAGGATATCGAGGAGGAGGACGAGTCAGAGGAGGTTTTGGACATGGTAGAGGACCAGTCACATGTCACAATTGTCAGCAACCGGGACATTACGCATGGTACAACGCTTCGAGAGGGGACCAAGCAGGATATCGAGGAGGAGGACGAGCCAGAGGAAGTTTTGGACATGGTAGAGGACCAGTCACATGTCACAATTGTCAGCAACCGGGACATTACGCACGGGAATGCCCACTGTTTCCAGCGACTTGTATGTATTTTCGTGCATCGGATCACGAGACAGAGGAATGTCTGACACTATTAGTAAAGATCCAGGAAAAAAGGAACCAGAACAATCAGAATGTTCAATGGATTTCAGACGAAGCAAGGGAGGATGGATGGAACATCAATATAGTCACTCATGGAGGAACGAAGACAGGAAACGATGTAGTCCAACAGGAACCCGCACAGAACCAATGGGTCAAGAAGAACACCGAACCAAGAAAGCAGTTTGACGCACCCAAAGAAAAGGATACTTTTAAGGAAGCCAGTCAATAATTTGAGAAGGTGGACACAGCGTCGACTTCCACTGCGCAACCAGTCCATGAATCCTCAGAATATGAAATGTCGCTATCATTGGATCACACCAACGGAATGCCACCCAAGGGACAAGTAAGTACTATCAAAGACTTTTTGCAATCATGCATAAAAATGTTAAGTGATCCTTCATCTGTAAAAAAATTGCAAAACATCCTAGAAAAATGTAGCAACGAGACGGGACAAAGGCTAGAACTGAAAATTGTTAATCATCTACACACAAGAAGAAGAAGAACAAGTAGGGAATTCAGACTAAATGCTAACATTGGGGATTCTAATATGGGAGACATCAATATACTCGACTTAGGATCCGAAGTGAATGTGCTACCCAAGAAAACCTGGCAATGCATGGGAGAGCCAACATTGGGATACTCAAATGTCCAACTAAAACTAGCAAACCAACATAGGGTCCTATCAATAGGGAGACTGAAAGGAGTAACAATAGATCTTGATGGAGTGTGCACTAAAGCAGACTTTGAAGTCATTGAAATAGTAGATGGCACAACATCGTACCCGACACTACTCGGTCTGGATTGGGCGTTTGACAACCAGACCATAATCAACTTGAAGACAAGAAAAATTACATTTGAATCCGAAGATTACAAGGTCATAGTACCACTAGACCCATCAGAAGGGGAGAGGTTCATAGAACCCACTTGCCTGGATTTGGAGGAGATTGGCCAGTTGTACAGAACAACTGCGTGCGAGGAGGATTACGTAAACCCAACTGCAGACAGGGTACTCAGTTGGCACAACATTACTTCATGCGCAACAGATTCATACACCGGGCTAGAAAACTGGCAGTAGAGACTACATGAAGCATCCACGAGAAGATGTGCAAGAATAGACCGCGCAGTACGATGGATAGGTATAGAAATCAAAGAACCACCTAGTTTCCATGGACTAAATGATTTGGAAACATTCTTGACACAATATGAAGATGAAGTATTAGAGGACCAAAGGCTACTAGCACTGGACTCAGCATTCAAGGCCACACCCGCAAGATGGTGGGGCGCACACAAGGAGACTATCACAAACTGGTACCAATGTAAGCGGTTACTGCGCATAAGGTTCCGCACAGAACAGACAAACAACAAATAACGGAGATATGAAGGACTAGGGACACCAGCGAAACACTTGGAGGAGTGAAAAATGCTGTGGAAAATGACACCACCATAGGAGTGGCCTCACCACTTCATTCACACATTAGAGGGCATACCAGCAAACTGGTATACAGATCAGGAACTGCGCAAAGGAACTACGACATGGATGACATTGCAACAGAACTTTACCATCATTTTCTCATTCGAGCATGAGAACCCTCACATAGATGCAGCCCTGAAACGGATCAGAGGAGTCATATTCATTGAAGAACCAGAAATAGAACTTATTACCGAAGAGCAGCAGCGAAATAAGGAGACAGTCAAGGAACTATTGTCATGTTACCATGTACAAGAGGAAGCACCAGACGAAGATGACCTGTGCGACATTCAGATTGAAGAAGTAGAAGGCGAAAGAGATGTGAAAGGACCACCCATAGAATTGGAAGTTATTTCTTAACCAATCAAGGTAAAGAAAGTTAACATCAGAACAGATGAACATCCCAAAATGGCCACCATTGGAGACTACTGAGATGACCCAATAGTAAAAAGCATCACAGAATTGTTACGCGAGTATAGTGACTTGTTTCCTACAACATTTACATAAATGAAGGGCATAGCAAGAGAACTGGGAGAGATGAAGATACCTCTCAGACCTGAAGCAAGACCGATTAGACAACGACCATATAGACTGAACCCCATATATAAACATAAATTTAAAGAGGAGATCGACTGAATGCTCGAAGCCAGCATAATCGAACCAGTCGACGAATCAGAATGGATAAGCCCGATGGTCGTACAGGATAAGAAACAAGGTAGAGGGATTAGGATATGCATCGACTAGAGGAAATTGAATGATGCATGCTTACAAGACCCATTCCCTACATCGTTCACTGATGAAGTGTTAGAGAATGTGGGGGGACACGAAGCTTACTCATTCACTGATGGATTCTCAGGCTACCATCAAATTAAGATAGCACAGGAAGACAGATAAAAGACCATGTTCATAATGGAATGGGGATCTTACCAGTATACAGTCATGCCATTTGGACTGAAGAATGCACCATTAATATTCTCCAGAGTGGTTATCGTAGCATTTAAAGAATTCATCCATCAGTTTCTCAAAGTATACCTGGATGATTGGGCAGTTTATAGTCTGTTGAAAAACCATGTGGAAGTTTTACGCTTGATGCTAGAACGATGCAGACAGTGTCAGATATCACTAAACATAAAGAAATGTATATTTGGGACACCATTTGGGATACTATTGGGCCATATAGTATGCAAACAAGGGCTATTGGTCGATCTGGCAAAGATTGCAGTCATCATTAATTTACGAGCACCAAAAACAGTGTGTCAGCTACGAGCGATGTTAGGACACACGGGATACTACAAGAAATTCATCAAATTATATGCGCAAATCACAGCACCAATGGAAAAAATTCTAAGAAAGGATATAAAGTACCAATGGAATGATGAGTGTCAGCACAGTCTGGATACTCTGAAAGAAAAGATGGTCAGTGCACCGATACTAGTATTTCCAGACTGGGGAAAGACATTCCATGTACATGTAGATGCATTAGCGATATCACTTGGAGTTATCTTTCCATAGCCAGGAGCAGGAGACTTGGATCACCTGATAGTGTTCACAAGCAGAAAACTATCAGACTCAGAACAAAATTATAACACAACGGAAAGAGAAGGCCTAGCTATAGTTTACGCACTGCAGAAGTTTAGACACTACCTATTGGGAAAACATTTTAAGATGTTTATAGATCACTCAACCCTAAAATACCTAGTCAACAAGCCAGTGTTGGGGGGGAGAATATGTCAATGGTTACTGCTATTTCAAGAATTCGACTTCAAAGTAATAGTTAAACCAGGAAAACTGAATGCAGGACCTGACCACCTATCACGGGTCACAAATGGAAAAGAACCCACGAACTTAGAAGACAACTTTTTGGATGCCTAGTTATTCTCAGTACATATTGTTGATGACTACTTCGCAAAGATCATCCAATACTTGAGCACAGGTACCGCACCGCAAGAATATACCACCACGCAGAAGAAGAACCTGGTAGTTCTCACAACAAACTATCAACTGATCATAGGACATCTATATAAAATGGGCGCATATATTATTTTACGAAGGTACGTGTTAGAGCATGAATGACCAAGAATTTTAGCAGAAGCCCACGAGGGATTGGCCAGAGGACACTATGCAGGACAAGCTACCGCGCAGGATTATGGTGGTCAACAATTCATGGAGACTCGAAAGAGTACTGTCAGGGATGCGATATTTGTCAAAGGGTAGGAAAACCCAACAGAAGGGACGAGATGTCGTTACGACCGCAAGTGACATTACAGGCATTTGATAAATGGGCAATAGAATTTGTGGGACCAATTAACCCACTATCCAAAAGAACAGGGGCAAAATACATCATCATCGCGACGGAATACCTAACAAGGTGGGTAGAAGTCGCACCAGTAAAAGACGGCAGTGCAGAGACAGTTGCACACTTCTTATTTGAACACGTAATTACTAGGTTTAGGTGCCCAAGAGTTTTGATGAGCGACCAAGGCACGGATTTCATAAATAGTACCATCCGTGCAATGCTCAAGGAATTTGAAGTTCACCACCAGAAAAGCACACCATATCATCTATAAGCGAATGGCGCAGTAGAAGCCTTTAACAAAATTCTAGAGAATGCACTGACAAAAATCTGCAACGTCAACAGAGACGACTGGGACCTCAAAGTACCAACAATATTATGGGCGTATAGGAAGACATGCAAGAAATTGATAGGGCACACACCATTCAAACTCGTCTATGGCCAAGAAGCGATAGTGTCATTAGAATTTTCTGTACCCAGCTTACGCGTAGCAGCTATCACACAAATGACAGAACACGACGCAGTATAGGAAAGACTGAACCAACTGTTAGCAATGGAAGAAGATCGAATCCTGGCAGGATTCCATCAACAAATGCAAAAGGCCAGAGACAAAGCATGGCACGATCGACACATTAAGAAGAAGACTTTCAAGGAAGGATATCTAGTATTTCTCTATGACATCAAATCGCTTCAGCACCCAGGAAAGTTGAGAATGCATTGGTTAGGACCATACGAAGTCAAATCTGTAACAAACGACGGAGCTATACAGTTAAGAGATTTAGCAGGCGCAGACCTCAGAGGAATGATCAACGGGAGTCGACTAAAGCTCTATAAGGACAGTCGACCACCCACTGCACAGTAAAAAAAAAAAAAACCAAAGACAAAAAAGCCACAGGATGCTCGAAACACGAATGTAGTAAAGGCAAGAACAACGGTTACATGCCAAAGAAAAATGAGCGGGAAACGGAAAGTCAGCAAAAGCAGGATGACAGGACAACATTAAGCGGAATTAAGGCATGGCAAGGACTGATGGAACATTACATTAAACACGCCAACTGGATACAGCAAAGTAAGCGTAATGGAAAGTATGAAATTGTCACAAATGCATTGAACCCATAGTTATGGTGCATTAATCGCATCATGGAGGAAGCGTCCTCGATAAGCTTCATGACAAACCCATACAATATGTGAGCACAGAAGCAACTTGTCTATTCGTGAAAGGAGAATAGACAGAGAGAAACAGTAGCTCGAATGAGCAAAGCAAGACCACAAAGATCACCACAGTCCCTCAAACTCAGCAAACGTTCAACACTCACCACTATGGCACCACCGAACCAGGCGAGACAGCCAGACCAACCAAGGTTCAAACTAGGTCACGAGGGTCGCTGGAAGAAAACGAGCAGCAGCAACCAGAGATCGTCGATATCAATGAGATCCCATCCCCAGAGATACCATCGTTGAACTCTACACCAATACTGGAAGAGATTCAGCAGCCACAAGTAGAGGACCTGAAAGAGGACACGCCAGTAGCAGCACAGGAACCTCAGAACGAGGAAGCGGAAACCCAACAGGAAGTGCAACCAGAAATCACTGAACCAATCACGGAAGGTAACGGAACGACACATAATCAAGGATCAGAAGGGAAACCAGACGAGTCACAGGTACCCAGCCTAGGCCAACCAACAGAAGAGACCACGGGAACTACCTCGGCTAGGCTAGAATGGATTATAGGGAAACAATCAGGAGTTGTTGGAACCTCGTACCAACCACCACAACTGGAAGACAGAGTTATGATACCGAGCTCACCTCGCAAGAAATCGGTCGCAGAAATTGTGCTACCACTCATACCAGAGGGAGTACAGATAGAGCCGTAGCTACTAGGTCACGTCGAAAAGTTTAAGTATTTTGACCATGGTGTATCAGACGAAACCAAGTACCCAGAACTTGTGCCGAGGGTTTTTATGCAAAACATAGTGGTAAACCAACTTGGATAAACGATCAGTCAGCCACATCAATGGGTAGTTGGACTGGACAGAACAAGCATTTTAGGGTTGTTGAAACTTCCACATTTTGGTAGAGGCCAATATGCGACAATATGCGTTAAGTAGCTATTAGCAGTCACGCACGGAGGGGACATATGGCTGGACAAACCCATCCCCATAACTGTTGAACTTATCACGCAGATAACAAGACTACCTAGATGGGGTATGGATCCTACGCTGATTCTGGACGATAAATCCAAGGAGAAAGCATTAGCAGAGGAAATGAAGAAGAAATATGGTACCACCAGGGGGACAAGAGGCATCATAATCAAACAGATCAACAATGCAGTGACACAATTGTGTGAAAATATCTTAGCCTGTAAACTCTTAATAAAATGCTGCAAAGATGAAGTACCAGCAGAAGTCATCGCAATTGCAGCTCAGTGCGCAGAAGGCACCTTCGTGAGTTGGGCGCCCTATCTATTAAACTTGTTCCAAGTGGACTGCAAGGATGCGCAAGACCTCGATATAGAATTCCATTATTCATGGCTACTCACCCTCATAGCCTTCATGGGATGGTGGGAAACAGAATATGTAGTTTTTGCTACTAGACCACAGCCAGCGGGAGTGAGATATCTATTACTGAGATCCGGGCCACGGGATATGCATAAGAGGGAAAATGGAATCATCTTTGAAGCATACCTACAGGACATACAGGAAGCTATTAGACAATCATGGAGAATAACACCAGAGGCTGTCGCGCGATATGGGGACATCGCTAACTTTTGGGCTACACGTCAATCCATGTGGATACAACCAAGACAGGATCCAGATAAACAGTTGCTACCGATGCGCTACTGCATCACAGAAGGTGATATAGATATGGTCATCAACGAATGGCCTGATGCACGGAGGATCCCATCCATTCCTTGGGAAGTACTGGAAGGACCCGCAGAAGGAGAAGTAGAGCAGGAAGAAACACAGCCTCTGCAAAACCAAGTGCCCAAGAAACCAAGGATGGGACAAAACAAGCCGACTCAGGCAAATGAAGGGGCAAAGCCGATAAGGACCCAGTAGGGGCAGAAAGAGACCAACGAACAACCAAACCAAGCTAAGGGAGAGCATGAGACCATCCCAAAACCCAACACACAGGAACCAGGGGGAACTAAGAGACTATTTGTACAGGCAGTAGGCGCTCACAAGAAATCAAAGGTAGAATGAGCATCACCGGACTACACAATCATGGAGGACGATGGAGAAATGATCGCAAGAATGGTCCAGGATTGTCTAGTAGAAGACTTCGATCACGCAACACATCACAGGGACAAACTGCAGAAAGAGCTGGCAGAAATGGGACAGCTCCTCGGGACACTCAGGGAGGCCCAGAGAGCAAGTAGCAGTAGAGGCATAGAGCCATCGACAACACAAACCAACGAAAGAGTGGAGGTAGAAGAACAAGACCCAGCCCTCCCAATGCCACACGCACACGCAACGATCTACATAAAATCGAGCATGTTACGAATGGATGAAATAGTGGGATAGACACCACTGAAAACTTTGGACCACATTCAATTGGTCTTGACATAGATGCCATCAAGGGCACTATATAAATTACAGGTTAGCATCGACCACGAGATGCAGTCTTGGGCACATAAAAACTTAGTCGAGATACAGAAAGCAACAAACTAGCGAGAAGCAATGGAAAAAGAGTATGAGCATGCTAAATCTAAAACTCAGACGGAGACAGAATGCAGGAATGAATTGGAATGTAGAGTGGGAGAAATGTTTGGAAAATTTCCAAGCACTGTGCAAGGAAACGAACTCCCAACCGTAAAAAAGATCGACCATATTGCACAAGCAATTGCTCGATACCAGAAGGAGATCGAGGATATATAAGAACAACTGACACCAACAACTCCACCAGCAGTAAAGGAGCAAAGGAGGCAGGCAGCAACAAGGCAACTATAGGGGATGGAGAAATAGGTTAGCACGACAGCTGACTTTCTCGAGAAAGTAGCACAACTCTGGACAAGACTGGAGGAGGATCCATAGGTTCAACGTTGGGACAAGGAAGAGGAAAGGATCAATGCAGTGATCCAAGAACTCAAACAAAGGCAAAAGATCATACCAATCCCAGAGCGCGTCAAGGGGATGCAAGAACTGAATTAGATGCAGGCAGAACTTATCACTGCACAAACATAGAAATAGGAGCTTTAGGCTCAAATAGAACCATTACAGGAACGGTTAGTAGAAGTACTCGCAAAGGCAGAAGTAGTTAGAACACAGATGGCACAGACACAGGAAGAATGTGCAGGATTACTGAGTGACGAAGTGGCAGTTCAGGTAGTGGATACCATTAAGAAGAGGACCGCACAGGCATTGAAAAAAGCAACAGAGATAAGGGAAAAGTTCCAGATGATCACCGAGGAGATCGAGGCAGCTTAGAAGGATTAGGTGACTCGGGACGAGTCACATGTTAGTGTTGGGGGCCTGTTGGCAGCAGGCCTAAGTGGGAAAGAAAGTGTGCACAAAGAAGAATGACAACTGGAAGAACAATCGTGGGAAAGAAAGCATGCAAGAGGAAAGCGACAACTGGTAGGAATCATAGCACGCGCGCATGCAAGGAGGAGGCGACAGCTGGAGGGAAGCAAAGCACGCATGCAGAAAAGGAAGACCTAACAACAGTAGGGTTAGGGTTTTTGTAAGGTTTTGTGTAAATGGTTGAAGAGCCCGATAGATATAAATATAGATACAGAGGTATCATAAAAGAGTTCAGTTGGGTTCGATTCGCTACCTATGAAAGTTCAGTTGTTGTTATGTAATTTTTTTTATTAGAGAACCATTTTTTGTAAAGTGATTGAGCTAGAGAGGAGGAGAGAAGGTAGATCTTGAGGATTAGGTCACAGGCCCAGGAGCCTGGTGCGGTCTAGTTCACCTCATAGAGATCTTACCCATACGAGGAGAATTGTAAGCGCACAACGTGAGATTGCAGAACTACCATAATAAGAGAGCCAAGAGCCAGATCTTTATGCACATAGCCCCAGAGGGGGTGAACCACAATAATACTTGTGTAATGTGATGAATACATGCATTTCTTTGTCATACTTTTATTGGTTAAGCATTGTGTAATGAATGAATGAGTTATTATATTGCTTGGTTAATTGTTGTTGGGATATAACGAAAAGATACCAGGGAAATCAAAATATAAAAGAGAATAACAATAGGTTGTAACACAAGTTAAGATAAATGGCTCAGAATACAGATCCCATATCTCATACTCAATCCTAGGCTGTAAACACCTGAGTCTTACAGCCACCCATTTAAATCTATCTCGGGTGAGACTGTGCAGTGCATTCTTTGTACTGCGTTGCCTTCTGGTTTACCAGAAGGGTCGATAATCTTAGGCTTTGTTGGTACCCTGAAAGATATGAACCCTAGGTCAACAATGCAGGTAATAGGGAAGAGTAGCTCACTTAACCCAACAAATGTTAGTAAACCAACAACCACTCACAAGGGAAGGGAAGTGTGTTTCTGTAGAATGTCCACTCAAGTGGGGCTATTCAAGAGAAAACTTGGATAACGGGGGGCAGCAAGGGGAAACTGATGGGGGTTGACTACAGGGTAAAGGAGAAAGACTTGGAAGAATAGTGGAGTGTAAGTGGATTCCATTGTTTACTTCCATTGGAGGTGACTCCCTGAAAAGGCCTTCTCTGAGCCACTCTACCTCGTCCTCAGGATTCATTAACTTCATGACGTTTTCAGTTATGTCAGCTTTGGAAGACGAAATCATAGCGATAGCACCTGAGAGCTCTAGCTGAGGATAAATGATTAATAAAATTAAAATCAGACCAATCCTCGAGGCTTGTAGCAAACAACGAAATAAAACTCAAGTAAAGACAAAGGAGCTCTTTGAGAATGTTGAAGGAAGCATCATAAACAAAGAAATAAGAAACAACAAAGCGGGAATAGTTACCTAGAAGAGTAAACTAAAAGTGGTACCAGGGCCCAGGGGACCAGAGAAATGAAGAAACCTGCCTTAAAACAGAATGATACAGAAATATTTGGAAGGAAATAAACTAAAAGCTTGAGGAAAGTCCAGGCACAACTTCGTCCAGACACGATTTTCTAAGAACAAGGCTCAAGGTCTAGACAGAAAGTTCTCCTGGTTATTGCAGATCGACCATTGATGAATCTGAGGTTCCCACCCCATTCCATTTTGAATTTTCTCCTCGGCTCCCCCCCTCTGGTTCATCCACTTGCCACCACGAAGAGTACTTGATTCAAGGGGGCAGTGGACTTGTCTCATTTATACTCATTCTAGTTTGACCTTGCGATTACATAGTAGCTTACCAATTATCTTACTACTGCAATTAATAAGTGGTAGAGTAATTATGATTTTAATCACGACATGCCTATTACAAAAAAATGTATGAAAAAAATTATATACTTACGCTTTTCCTTTAGATTTGTGTTTAACTTAAAAGTGGGGTCCTTATTTCAAGGCGATAGGTAATGAATTGAAACCCATAGGATGTCACAGAGAAAGTAGAAATTAAATAATTTTCCAAATTAATAGACTTCCAAATTTCAATAGACTTAAGCAAATTTTCAACATGTTGGAATTGTGTGACACACAAGAAATGTCTAATTTATTTACATTAAATTTCTTTTAGAGTTGTGTCCAAGGGACCTAGTGACTATGTGCAAACAAAATAATGTCTTATATAATACTAATACATACTCTGCACAATTATATAATACTAATACATACTTTGCACAATTGAAATAGGTTAGATAAGTATGGGTTATTTGTTGATGACTTGCTACCAGCAACGATGATTAGTGATCTTTAGAATAAACGCTAAAGTATCAAGTAATTAAAAACAAACAAAAAATGTTTTTCTTCTAATGTGGAAAGTGTTTAGTTATGAGTATATCGGATATGTGTTAAGGGGTTGTTAATTGATGAGTTAGGGTTTAACGGAATAGGTGTTGAGAGTGTTAAAGGCTAATGGTTAAGGGATAGGTTTGATAAGGGATCAATGGGTCAATGGTTAAGGGCTATTAATAATTAGCTAGGGGATAAAGTCAAACATTACCAATGGGTCAAGGGTGATGGCATTGGGAAATAGTTAAGGGGTCAGGGGTTAGGTGCAACTAAAGAGTTAGGGTTAAGTGAGTAAGTGGTTGTTAATAAGTTACAGGTTAATGGGATACGAGTAGTCATTTTTTATCAACAAACAATCTCTTATGTGGATTAATATTTGTGGGATATGCTTGTGGTTTATCCTTCCCCTCTCCCCCCTCTGTGTTATACAAAATAAAATAAAAAATCACTTGCAATACTCCATAGTACCCCATTCAAATGTTATCTTAAAAATTGTCATTTATAAGTCAAATACACCAAACATTTTTGTGTTTTGGAATTGCTCCTACTACATAAATACATATCTCTCTTTTGTTTTTTGTTTTAAAATAATTTGTGGTTTAAGACTCTGTCTTCTTATGGTGCTTACAGGCTCAAGACTCAGATATATAAGCACTAATCATTTACACATGGAAATGCATAATCAAAACAAGTAACAATGATGAATAATATATAAAACTATATAGCTAGACTATAAAATATGCGCACAAGGAAGGACATGGAAGAAAATGTTAGTCTTGTATGTATTTTGTTTTCTTCTTTTTTTGTAGCTAGGGGAATCAGTAATTGTTGGGAGTCTCCCAAATGCTAGTTGGGGTCGAGCCTAACTGTTACCACTATAATCTTTGGGGAAAATGCACATCCTACAAGCACACCTTCCATTTTAGGTGGGGTTCAAACTTGGGCCAAGATGCCCCAATATTGCATTGCGCTAGCACCTTATGGTGTGGGACACCTACCATTTGGCTCTAGCTAGCGATCATTAGTCTTGTGTGTCTTAGCTCTTCATGAGATCAAGTAGCGAGGATCCATCCAATAGAGATTGATAATTACACAAAGTTCAAAGCATTATACTTGTAAGATGAGGGATTGGATGTGGTAAGACATGTTAACACATTCATTGGATATAATAAATTGTTTTTACACCAACCTAACACACCTAACCCACATAATTAATGCACAAAATTACCCACCTACAACCCACATACCAAACTCAAGCATATAAGTGAGACACCTAACTCACACAAGAGATGAACATAAGTGCTACACCTAACCTACACACCTATCCACACACCTAATCCATACACCCACACACATAAATGACAAACTTAAATAAGTGATGCACCTACATCCGATGCAAAATTCAAAAAAAGATGCAACATAAAGGACCCTAGAGAACTCTTGTGCAACCTTTTTCCCAATTTGCATGAAAGGGAATGAAATTAAGAACTTTGCAAGCTTGTAATATAGTAGTGCTTATTGAATCGAAAGTATCGAGGTGCATCTACAACCCATTATGATAAAGATGTTGTCACATTTGACACATGGATAATGCTTACATGTTGACTTCAAAAAATATATAATAGTATAACAAATAATAGTAATAATATATACATTAGCCAAATATAAATACAAACATAAACAAAAGCATTTATATATATATATGAAAAAAAAAGATTTGATGTGTACACCTAATACTTACTCTTAAACATTCACAAATATACTTACTCTTAAACATTCACAAATATACTTACTCTTAAAGTTTGATAGCCACATGGCATAAACATCATGCTCCTAATGTGAAATATAACCTAATATATGGGTTAATAATGGATGATTAGCACACCCTTGGAGGGGCACGAATTATGATGGCATTTGGAGAGGAACAAATCTCCTTAATTAACATTTCACTTAATGTACATAAATCACCATCAACTCCACTCCATCACACTTTCATTGACCATGCACGAAATTTTAAGGATATGTTATTGAGACTGCCAAATCGTCTAACACTATTGATGCACCTTTTAAGCCCAATACCAAATACATACTTCCAATACCAAATACATACTTTAATACTAGTTTTAAAAAGCTACCCATAGACTTCATATAAACATAAGCATGACATGTCAAGTGATTTACCATTTTCTAAACTCATTGTCATCAATCTTAGAGCTTGATCTTGTCAATATCAAAGCTTGATCTTGTCAATATCAATGTTGGTCAATGTAGCCAAGTCCATCGATGCTACCATTAAGCTAATGTTTCCCACAATACCATATTCTAGGCTTGGGCTCAATGCTATTTGTGGCTGTAGGATTACAATTTGATACCCCTTCTCTACAACCTTGATATTATTGAGTGTTTTATTCTTCCAAAAAATTTAGATAAGCTTCCATTTTTTTTATCACTCCCTAGTTTTCACAAATCTCATTGCCTTTAGGTTGGGACATGCAACTTCACTACTATTTATCTTTCTCTAAATTATTTTCACCCACATCAATAAAACCATCTTCTTTTGTGAAGACATTTTATGCCATAAAAGGACTATGTAACTAAGTTCATTAAAGAAACAAATGGAAATATATATATATATATATATATATATATATATATATATATATATATATATAAGGTGGCAAAACCCATCTTAAATTAGTTGTCAACTGACAGTGAGGATAATCATCATTGACTGCTATCAACAAATGTAGTTTAACTCATCATTGTTTTTCAAGGAAAACCATACCACCAGAAATGACCCAATGGTGGTCTGCAAGGAGGTAAACTTTCACTCGTGTCAGATGCCTTTGGATCTTGGGTCGTTAACCTATTTCCTTACATCTAGGTAAAATGAACTCTTAGCCAATCAAAAGCAGTTTCAGGTCTTACTCTAGGACCACGAAGTAGTTTCAACCTAGATAATATTTGCAAGAAAGTTGGTGTCTTGTTATCATTATTGAGGCTTCAATAGTGGGGTTATGTGCTTTCAAGTAGAATTTAACCTTAGTCTCATATATGAGATTAGATACAGTTTAACCTCTTGCCCATGAGACAATCCACTTTTTATAATCTCACCAATTTATGTTTTATTTTTTTAATTTGACACTTCCAAAAATGATATCACTAGTCAAGAGACACCTTTGAAAGAAAAATGATAAAAAAAAATAGTATTTGATATATGTTGTTCTGATCAATTAGCTTGACCAATTGTTGATTATAATGTCTAGTGACCAAAATGATTTAGATATGTGTATGGGACACATTGTTCATCTAAAGAAAAAGTGTAGCCTTTAAATCAAGTCGATTCTTGGAGTGATAGGTAGAGAAGAAAGTGGAACGAAAAAAACCTCGAATAGTTTTCCCCTCGAAAGAATGATGAGCAGAAGCAATCCCTTCACAATATATTGGATAATAGCACAAAAGAGCTGAGGAGGGAGGTTGTTGGGTGAGGTCACAACAAAAGCTAGGAGACATGGGTCATTTTCCACTAAATCAAGAAGTTTTGGTCCCAACAGGTCAAAAAAATGGAGATAAAAATCGACTGTCCAGCCGTCTGGACCCAGGATTTTATCCTTTGAAAAAGTTTTGAGAGCAGCCAGAACTTCCTGAAGTGTACAATTTTTTCCAGGAGTGAAGATTCCTCGGCTGTGACTGTATGCGGGAAGAGTTTGGCAACCAATACCTGCGAAGGATAGTCAGCTTGTGTTCTTGACTCATAGAAAGATTTGAAAAAGGTAGATGCCGCAGATTTGATCTCTTGTTGGTCTGTAATGATAGTGCCATTATCATCTGTAATGTCCCATATGTGCTTCTTATTTCTAGAGTCACTGGCAAAACGATGGAAGTATTTGTTATTCAGATCATCACATTTAACCCAGGTAGCTTTATTGCGCTGCCTCCAAAGGGATTCATCGGCCAGAAGGATTTTGTTTCTTTCTGCTTCAAGATGTTTGATATGCTTGTGTAAGTCCCCATCCTGCCCAGGCAGTGAGTCAAGGATGTGTAGATCAGATAGTCTTTGTTCCAACTCATGGAGAATAAGAAGCGAGTGTTTAGCCTTCCCCTCTCCCACTCTGTGCTATAAAAAAAAGTTTCACTCAAAGTACTCCATAGCACCCCATTCACATGCTATCTTAAAATGCCCTAAAAATCAAATACACCTAATATTTGTGCATTTTGGAATTGCTTCTACTATATAAGTACTTTCCTCTCTTTTGTTTTTAATTTCAAAATAAGTTTGTGGTTTAAGACTCTATCTTATTATGGTGTTGGGAGCCTCAAAACTCAAATATGTAAGCAACAATTATTTACACATGGAAATGCATAATCAAAACAAGTAGCAATGGGGAATAAAATATAAAACTATATATCTAGATTATACAATATGCACACAAGAAAGGACATAGAAGAATGGGTTATTCTTTTGTGTCTTTTTTTAGCAACCAAGGGAATCAATAGTTGTTGGGAGTCTCCTAGTCACTAGTTGGGGTCGAGCCTGGATGCTACCACTATAAGCTTTAAGGTGGATATTAATCCCACAAGCACACCATTCGATTTAGGTGAGGTTTGAACTTGGGCCAAGATGCCTCAATATTGCAATGTGATGGCACCTTACGATGTGGGACACTTATCATTTGACTATAACTAGCAGGCATTAGTCTTGTGTGTCTTAGCTTTTTATGAGAACAAGTATTAAGAATCCATCCATATAGAGATTGATAAGTACACAAATTTCAAAGCATTGTACTTTTAAGATGATGGATTGAATGTGGTAGGACATGTTAACATATTCATTAGATATAATAAATTTCTCACACACTGACTTTATACAACTAACCCACGTACTTAATGCACATAATTACCCACCTACAACCCACACACCAAACTCAAGCATACACACCTAATTCACACAAGCAATGAACATAAGTGACACACCTAACCTCATGCCTAATCCATACACCCACACACCTATCCTCACGCCTAATCCATGCACCCACACACATAAGTGACACACTAAAATAGGTGATGCACCTGCATACCAAGCACCTAGCCCACACAACTAATTATGCACTTAATCCGCATACATAAGTGACAACTTAAGCAATGCAGTCATGTACATAACCGATGCACCTAACATTACAGTTGCACATACTATATGCACCTACCCACATGCTCGCACACATAGATGGCATTTTTGACATCCACAATGCACTTGACTTGTGCACCTACACATGCATCTAACCCATGCATGTAATGCATACACCTAACCCACATATGCAAGTGACACACATAAGTGATACACTCGCTCACAGAAGTGACACACCTAACCCACACATGCACACATATAAGTAACACACCTAACCCTCGTACATAAGAGACACACTCACACAAATAAGTGACACACCTAACATAAGCAACACACATAATATGTGCACCTACCCCACACCCATGCACATAAGAGACACACTTAATGAAAGCAATTTAACTAATCTGCACCTACCCACACACATATGTAATGTGAAAAAATGTGTTAACCTGCATTGAAGCTTGGAGCCATAGTTTTTCAATTGTAGCTCAGAATTGTGACTTCAAATATGCACTAGAAAGCTTGGAATGAGCTCTACAACGTGAAGGATAAAAATTGGTGCAAACGAAGGGAAAACAAATTAAAAGGACACAAACATATGTGAAATTATCTTAAAAGGATACAAAGTGAAGGAGTAAAGGATGCACAAATGATGCAACATGACACAAAATAGATGCAAAAGGATGCAAAACATAAGCCTGCATAAAAGGCCAACAAATATGCAAAGAGGACACAAAAGAAGATGTAAACGATATGTAAAAACACTCAAAATATGCAAAAAGGTTGAAATATTTTGCAAATGAGACACTATATAGATGCAAAATTTAAAACCAAAAAAAAAAAAAAAAGATGCAAAAAAAGGAGCCCCGAGAATTCTTGTGCAAACTTTTTTCCAATTTTCATGAAAAGGAACATAAATAAGAACTTTGCAAGTTTGCATTATAGTGGTGCTTATTGCACTAAGAGTAGTGAGTGCATCTACAACCCAATTTGATAGATATATTGTCACGTTTGTCACATGGGTAATGCTTAGACGTCAGCTTAAAAAAAATAGAATACTTATAACAAATAATATATAATATATATGTTAGCCAAATATAGGTACAAACAGAAATACAAGTATTTCTATATATATGAAAGAGAGGGATTTGATATGTACACCTAATATAAAAGTTGTTATACAAAGAGATAAAAAGAGAGATACCATATTTATACATAAATAAAAATAATGTTGATATAATAGCTACATAGAAATATTGTTGCTCGTTTCTCCCTTTGTGTGTAAATATATTTTAAATGATAAAAAAAAAAACTACACTTTAAGAGATTTAATCCCTCTCTGTACTTGACTAATTCAGAGTTAAAATGGATCTACATTGATTACATCATCACGTAAGTATGCGAGAGAAAATGTCCTTATTTCTATGCTATATAAATTCAAGAGATACAAAAAAAGTATTACCTCGTGTTATTAGTTTTGCAATATTTGAGATTTACCTTTTTTATCACTACAAAGTTGTTTCACATCACAACCTTATTACACCATGTTAGTTGCTTATCCAATTCAAGAATCAAGTAGCAAATGTATCTTTTTAATTTTAATTTTCCTTTAATCTTGCCGAGAAAGGCTACACAAATTCTTGGCATATGAAGGTTGCACCATCTTTGCATCCTCTTAACATGAGTACTGGCAATCTTTCACCAATCAATATCCATGTTATCATTATCAAGTATTTAAAAGTGATATCTATAAAGTGGTTATCAAGGAGGTTCATAGAGTATGTCCAATATATACTTGGATTTCACGAGGAAGCTTATTTCTCCTAAACACTAACATTATTATCATACTTATTTTTAAATTCATAAGGATTTTATCACCAATTCAAGCTATTTAGAGGCCAACTCTCTCATAGCTTTTGCTTTGATCTCAAAGATCTAATAGTTGTTCTCACCAACGAAGAATGGGTATTGATCATCACATACCTCATAATCAACGTACTTGTAATCTATACAACAAGGAGCATTTTATATATTCTTATTCAATTTATTATGAAATCAATGTACTTGTAATCTATATAACAAGGACCATTTTACATTTTCTTATTCAATTTATTATGAAATCTATATAATATTGATTATTTAGAAATCATTAAACTTTAATACTATGGATTCATCATAAAAGTGAAGAGTATGTTAGCCATTTTCATTATAAAATGTAATCAATTCGAAAGAAAATTGATACATGCCCATATCTAACTTCTTATTGTACTATCTCATTGTTTAAAAGATAGAAGAAACATGGATCATAGGCGTTGTCTGAACATTCTACATTTTGACATTTTTCATCAAAATCTGGCGATACAAATCTTGGTGAAATCGAAAAATTTTGTTGTTTAAATTATATTTTCGAATGCATAAATGGATTCAACTTCTTGAAAAACCCATGAGGCACTCGGATTATATAGACCGAAGCACTCAAATTTGCAGTTCCAACAATTTTTCACTGGATTGTGGAGAAAATTGATTGGAAAATATGCTTGGAAAAAAGCCAAAACGTAAAACGTTTAGACTATGGTTGGATCATATAATCTTCAAAGGCACACTCAACCCCTCATCTATTGTATAATCAAAGTCAAAGTTCAATTGTGATGCATTCTTGAATGTATTATTCACTCTTATTGTCTTTTCTCATATACTTATAAGTGATTTTAATGTAAAAACTTTTTATCTTTTTACTTCAATTTTTCAACTCCTCAAAGTCTCCATGTAGTACTATGGGATGCCTTCGAACCCAAGAAAATGAAGCATGCACTGATTCCACTAGGGCATATTCTAATCTGAGAATGTCGTAAATAATATTTTTTTATAAAGATGAAAGTTCATTTAACACTAACACGTTTACATTAGGAATGGATGGTGAATGTTGAGATGTATAGATGTTTTTCATTTGTCAACTAGACATTTTTCATCAATAAACATATAAAGCTTTTTAATCTTGTAATTAACAATCAAATAACTAAGTTACATTTATTTAGTTTATAAAACTGTTTGACGGCCTGATGGTTGTAGTTGGCGAATTGTAGGTCATGACCCTTGCCCAAGAAATGAACTCGAACATGCAACTCTCTTGGGGATTCAACTATGGGTTATTGGGCCTCATGTGCAGAATGCATCCTATTATGTACCTCTTACATGTTGGAAGTAGCCATCATTCTAGAGAATTCTTGGTTGAATCCAAATTATCGACACTACTTGCTCCTTGAGATGAACTTTTTGTCTTACTGATGATCCTAACTATGTTGTTGAGACTCTTTGTTTGCAGTGGTCAACTCTCAGCGAAGGAATTGGCACTAGCTATGGGGAATATAAATAGCAGCGGATTGGTTTCCAGTGTGGTTGATCCGGATTTAGGAGAGGAACAAAATGAAACCACGGTTTTATAACATTAACACGGAGAAACGGTGAAAAATAACATAAATATAGTAAAACTTGACTTCTATTAAACAAGAAATATGCTAAAAATTGTAAAATGCAAACTGAAAACAAGCTTGCTAGAATTGGCAGCTTATCTCTGAGAAGAGATGTGACGGCTACGCTCCTTCGTAAGAAGATGAGTACAATGAGGCTCTGAAGGCCTTTTTACAATAAGCATGAATGCCAAAACCCTAACCCTAGGAGATGAAGTGCCAAAGGTTGTGTGGGCCCCGTTGGGGTAAGTTAGTACATCAACTTCCCAGGGTTGTAACTTTTGCATACGATCTCCTTTTAGGGTGCATGATAGCTTGTTGGAAAGATATTGATGAGGAGATTCATTTAGGGGGCTCATTCAAAGGCTTTTCCAATCATCGAGGTGCCCGATCGCAAAAAAGTGATGTTTAGGCCCTAAAAATGGCCCCGAAAGTTCAGGAACCGAAAAAATGCTAAAAATAGTAAGTTGCCAATAAATTGTTTTGAGCCAATTGGAAAAGGTGGGTGGCCACCAAGATCCTCCTAGATCAATCCTCCCCCCTTAGGAAGCAATGGTCTCCATTTCATTGAGTGTCCCCATCATATGAGGAAATTTCTGTTGAATTTGGCCCTAGGTGAGCCATTTTCCTTAGTGCAGGAGTTGCCCTGCTTTGACAACCCGATAAAGTTGGATCCTCTGCTAGCAAGTGCCCTCGACCTATTTGTCCACGATCTAATCAGTGGATTCATGTTCTATGCAGTCAGGGTTGAACTCTATCAGTGTCAATTGTTCTGCTATCTCCGAGGTGTCCAATAATGGTGGAAAATAAGGCCGAAGGAGGTCCACATTGAACAATGGGTGCAAGCCAAGGAAGGGGGGAAGGTTGAGCTCGAAATAATTACTACCCATAGCCTTGGTGATGGTGTAAGGTCCATAACGGAGTGGATGAAGCTTCCGATGAGGCCATGTAAGTCGTTCTTTCTGCAAGTGCAACCATACTTTGTCTCCCACCTGAAATTGGTGTGGCACCTAGTGTTGATCATGGAACTGCTTATACTTGGCATTGGACTTCTGTAAAATATCCTGAACCTGTTGGTGAATGTGTTGGATATGCTCAATGAACTGGGTGGCTTTGTCAGTTATAGTTGGAGCATGCGATGAGTCTGCCTAGGTGGCCACAAGGGGTAGTTGTGTTGAACATAGGGAAGACTCTCATCCCAGGTGCAGGGGTGCTTGGAATTGTACATGCGCAGGATGTGCATGATCATTCGGAAGGCCCGACATGTAGTCAATTGAGGTGGATTCTCAAGGCCTATCGTGAGTAGGCAGAGGAGTGTACAGGCCTTGTTTCTTAGTGGCCAGTTTGGCAATAAAGTGCAGGACTAGATATACTTGCTGACATCATGTCATAGTTTTGACCAGTAGAAATGTCGCTACAACATTGCCATTGTATTTTCCATGCCGAAGTGTCCCGCCACCCGACTGTAGCGGGCCTCCCAAATCAGCTTCGGTCACTTTCTTGAGGGAACACAGAGATGGCCCAGATGGCACAACATCATGTCCTGAAGATGGAAATTAGTGACAGTTGTGTTTGTGCCCAACATCTGGTATGTGTTAGCGAAGTCAGAATTTGTCTCATAGAGGTGGGACAATATGGAGGTCTCGTGGCTACAAGAATCTAGCACTGTGGTGAGTTTCGCGACTAGAGGTCAGCTAAGGCAATCAACAAATCGATTGGTACTTCTTGTTTTATACTTGATGTTGAGGTGGAAATGTTGCAAATATGTGGTTGTGTCTGCATTAACTACAACGACTTATGATCAGTGTGGATGATTGTCTCCTTCCCGAGAATGTAATGCCTCCACTAGCGGCAGGCTTGCACAATGGAGTACATTTCTTTGTCGTAAGTAGGGTACTTACGGATGACAT
>ML776660.1:969144-986257 GCA_009831015.1 Picea engelmannii | reverse complement strand
TCCACTATGGTAGTTGGATGTAATAAATGTGAGAAGGCTCTCTAGAAGATTCCTAGGAGATAGGGAGAGTTATATAAAGAAGTCTAGGCAATGTAATGAAACATAGTGAAGAAGATTGTGATTGTACAAGCAATGATTGCTTGAGGAGTTTTATCCTTCCATAAGGATTAATATATGGTGTTACCCTGCCTTAAGGGTTTTGGATATTTCTTGTGTTCATTGTTATGGTGAATGGTTTATGGTTTATGCTTGGTATTATTGAAGTATATTTGTAGATCTGGATTAGGTACCTACCAGTTGAGGATTACAATTTGATACCCCTTTTTTACAATCTTGATACTATTGAGTGTTTTATTCTTCCAAAAATTTTAGATAAGCTTCCAAAAAATTTTATCACTACCTAGTTTTCACAAATCTCATTGCCTTTAGCTAGGGACTTGCAACTTCACTATTATTTATCTTGTTTTAATGTGTTTTCACCCATACCAATAAAACCAAGTATCTCCCTTTGAGAAGACCTTTCATGCCATAAAAGGACTCTACAACTAAGTTCATCAAAGAAACAAATGGAACTCAAGAGATAATCTCTTCTTCTTTTTTTCGAAGCTGGAAAAACCTATCTTAACTTAATTATCAACAAACAGTGAGAATAGTCATCATTGGCTGTTATCAACGAATGTAGTCTAACTCATCATTATTTTTCAAGGAAAACCATGCCACCCGAAATGACCTAATGGTGGTCTATAAGGAGATAGACTTTCACTCTTGCGAGATGCCTCTAGGTCTTGGACCATTAACCTATTTCCTTACATCCAGGTAAAATGAGCTCTTAGCCAACCAAAAGTAGTTTTAGGTCTTACTCTAGGAACACAAGGTAGTTTCAGCCTAGATAATATTTGCAAGAAAGCTAGTGTCTTATATTATCATTGTTGAGGCTTCAACAATGGGTCACGTGCTTTCAAGTAGCATTTAACCTTAGTCCCATATATGAGATTAGATACTACCCTCGATTGTAGTTTAACTCTTGCCTAGGAGGAAATCTACTTCTTATAGGTTTACCGATTTATTCTATATTTTTTATAATTTGACACTTCAAAAAATGGTATCATTAGTCAAGAGACACCTTTGAAACAAAATCACAAAAATCTTACTATTCGATATATGTTGTTGTGATCAATTAACTTGACTAATTGCTTATTATAATGTCCGGTGAGCAAAATGATTTAGATATGTGTATTGGATGTGTTGTTCATCTAAAGAAACAATGTAGCCTTTAAATCACCTTCATTCTTGGAGTGATAAGTAGAGAAGAGAGTAGAACTAAAAAACCTCGAATAGTTTTCCTCTCAAAAGAATGATGAGTAGAAGCAATCCTTTCACAATATGATGGATAATAACATAAAAGAGCCCAGGAGGGAAGTTGTTGGGTGAGGTCACAACAAAAGCTAGGAGACATGTGTCATTTTTGCCCTAAAAAGAATGATGAGTGTAATCCTTAGGAACCCTGCTACAATAATGAACATGGAAAAATGTCCCCTTCAATATTAGAGATGTGTTATGAACAAAATGCATTAAAATGGAAAAAGGCTAAACTTTCCATGCATTTGAACTTTTGTGTTTTGCCATAAGTGGAATCTGGCTATGTAATCTTTGCCAAAATTACAATTTTGGATTTATAAATTTGTTGTTTTGAATGTAAAAATGGATTCATCGCCCTCAAATACCCTTATTGGATTTATAAAATTGTTGTTTTGAATGTAGAAATGGATTCATCTCCCTCAAACATCTCTATCACAACCGTATTGTGCAACATTAACATATGATATATGCAATTCTATCAATCTAAAATTATTATTGTTGGATTTCTAGTTAAAATAATCAGTTTCCATTCACATTATTTTAAGTGGCTGAAAAATGGCAAAATTGTAAAACGTTTATGCTACAACATTAAAATGTGTTGTTGGTATGAAGAAAATTCTTAGGAACTAAATTTTATCATTTCTAATTTTTTCAAAAAGAATTTCGTTAATTTAAATGAAAGATACAACTAAATTTCTATACAATAATTTTATTTTTACTTGAAAAATCAATAATAAAAAAAATTACTTGAAAAATCATCAATTTTTTTAAAATTAGATAAAATCATTTAAAATTTGAATATTTTTACAAAATATTCTCCTAACATTTATGGGTGGTTTTTTTAAGAATTAGTAAGGTTTATCAATGTTTTAACACTTGAAAAATAAGTACAAATCCTTAAAAAATTCCTTGATTGTTCAATTCCTTCTCATCCTAAATGTACAACAAACCAACAAAATTGTGAATTAGATGATCGAATGATCTACAATAATGGTTGTGGTAGAAATAGTCCTTTGCCTACTAGAAATTGCATTTGGATCAAAACAAATTGGAATGTGTGTTACTAGCATTTGACCATTCATTGTGTCCATTTAAGGCATCACCAATTTTACCATGTGGTCTAGTCGACCCACTAATCAAAATGAATGTAATGGTTGTTATTTCAAAGATGAAAGCACATTGCCTTAAAAGTTGAGAAAATTACAACCACACACATGAATCATTGTCAATGGTGTATCAAGATGCTTTAATATTACATAACTAGCATAAATACATCTTAACCTCGAATCAAATAAACACAAGGAAGGGTCAAAAAGAAATCTAAGCACAAATTCGTTCATGCTTAAAGACCAAATTAAAATAAATATATTAGTTTATGTTGTTATTATTATAGTTGTTTTTTTAAGTTTATTATTTTGATCATTAGCTTTTAGATTATTATTATGATTCGTCTTTTAAAAGCAATTTCATTTTTATAAAAAAAAAAAATTCATTTTAGTTTATAATTAACATTATAAATATTACACATCTACTTAAATTATAAACACACCTCATTATTCTTAATGCTTTAAAATATTCAATAAAAATAATAATACTCTAACAGATCCGTATCTTCATATTTCCATCCACCATATCATTAATGCTATCTAAGCATTCTAAATCAATAAATGCTCAAACACTAGGAAACATCTAAACTTCCAAAGGCATCTTGCATGAATAATTTATGGAATAATGAAGAACACTTTTTTTTTCCCATGAGAAAATAGCTCACTTTATACACTTTAAATCAGAGATGTAAATGATTTTATACACTTTATAAAATAATGAAGAACACTTACAACCAAAGAATTCCTTCTATGCTAGTGCAATCCTATAAATGCATCTTCAATAACCATCAAAGTCATGTAATGTCAAGCTTTTTTAAAGTTGTAGATGATTACCAAGGGTTTGTTCGAGAATGCAGCACAATTTTTTTCAAGGAAACAAAAATGTCATGAATGTCTATGCTATGTTTTATGTTAAAATATCGTGCACAAAATGTACAATGGTTTTAGCTCTTTTAGATTTAAACATCTAAATATTATTTAAGAAAATAGGAAAACAATATGTATTTCCCAACATAGTATTTAGTGGCGTGTATGTTGGGATATATATCGTCTAATTTAAAGCACTTTTAGATTAAATGATATATATCTCAACATATACAATCTTAAATGCTTTGTTGTGGAGTGTATATTGATAGTCGAGAAAATAATTCTAGCTAAAAAACACGCTAATTAATGGTGTTGGCTAAACGTTCTACCTTTTGGGTTTTTTGGCCGGAATCCGACGATATAAATTTGGACAAAATCACTATTTTTTGTTGTTTAAAATGCATAAATGGATTCAGCGTGTTGAAAAACCCATGGGGCACTTGGATTATACACACTTAGCCACTCAAATCTACAGATCCAACCATTCATCACCAGATTTTGGGCAAAATCAAACAAAAAAAGTTGTTGGAAAACAACCAAAATGTAAAACGTTTAGACTACTACCTAATCAATACGTCTAACATGTGCTTAAATTTCCATTAATTAAAAGGAAAAATTTAACACACTTGATATTTAACTTGCAAAATAAATAATGAGGAAAAATTGAACACACTTGATATTTGGCTTGCAAAATAAATAATGGGATTGGACTTAACACACTCATACCTTAAAAAAAAAATGTTACAGTGATGTGTAATTCAAAAGACCGTGAGATTGAAGAAACATATATTTTTATGTTAAAGAAAAAATAACCCCTAGAGAATACACGCTTTAGTGTGCCAACTTTTCAAGACAAGTGTTAGGACGTCCCTTTGTTCATCCCTCACTTATGTGTTTAATTTTTTTAATTTTTAAAGATGCAAAAATGGATGTTATATGTGCGATCCTTCTTTGGTATATTTAACAATGTAGAGAACTGGACATTTTTCAAAAATTCAAGGAGCGTCAATGACGACGCTTCCTACTGTAAGAAGGGGTTTTCTAGGGTGTCTACTGGGACTATTGGAGGGGTCTCGTGCACCGCTTCCATAGGCGTTTTTAGCCACTCTGGGCTATCCTCCATTAATTTCTAGAGTTACTGACTGGAGTTGTTGGACGTGAGGATTCTACCAGTTAGCAGAGGGTTTGTCGGGGTTTTAGTCTCCTAGTAGTTTTGTTTACTCTTTCTTTAGTGGTCACGACAATTTACGCTTCTTCCTCCTTGCGTGACTATCTTTTCACCTAGTTTTTGGAGATTGTTTTGGAGTTATGGCCTTATTTATTACCCCCTAGTTTCCTGTGTTAGTGGGGATCCCTCCATCCTCATTTATCGATTTCAGTTAAGGCGTTTTTAAGGTTGTTGGTACTGCTGCAGAGTTGACAGTGGTTTTGTCTCATTGTGATGGGCCAGGGAGTATGACTCACACTCCACAAGAGGGGATCCCGATGGATGATGATGTCAATGCTCTTATGGGAGAAGCGGATGAGGCCATCTGGAGGCAAGTGAGTCTCTTCACTACGACAGACTTGGAAGGGTTTAATGGAGATTTTATTGCGCTTAGGGAAGTGGTTAAGGCACAACTATCTACGTCCACTACGAAAGATTGCCAGTGTTATTCTATTTTTTCACATGTTGAGAATGTTCGAGGTCCGACCACTTGCGCTCCTATGAATAATGGTGTGAAAGGCCTTGTGAACCCTCGAGAGGACGCAGGTGTGAATTCGGGAGGACAAGGAAGGGTGTCGGGGGAGGTTGTTAGAGACAGATTTGCAGGGGTGAAGAAGAGACTGGGGTCTCATCAGTTTAAACATTGGGATCCAAATCGCACTAAGCGAAAGCTTATGCTCGGTGAGGATGTTGGGATGGAGGATATCGTTAGCATCATGCTTTTTACACTGGTAGGGAGGTTCTCCTACAATAACAGGTGTAAAATGTCGTTGGAGGACTAGGTTAATGTTTATTGGAGCCTGTTGTTGGGTTATAAACCAGTTGTTTTTAACCTAACAAAAGGGTGGTTTGGGTTCCATTTCAAGAGGATAGAAGACACAGAGCTGATTTTGGGCAAAGTTTGGACCTTCAACGGAGTCAGTCTGATGATCAAAAGGTGGTGGGTGAGTTTCAACCCTGCACATGATTATTTCAGGTTCCGACACTTCTGGGTGTTGTTGTCAGGATTGTCGTTGCATTTGTGGCACGCCAAGGTGTTGGAAGCGATAGGAAACACCCTCGGGAAATTTATTAGTGCCGACCTTAGAGCTCTAAAATCCACTGAAAAGAGGATTTGTAGAGTCCTTGTGGAAATAAACATACACTCTGGTTTATTAGAAACTTTGGAGATAGTCTGGCGAGGACACCATCTCTCCCAATCCCTGGATTACTTAGGCATCCCTTTCAGATGCTCTCGGTGTCGGAAGATGGGTCATTTGTGGCGGGACTATCTAGGATTACAGGATGAGGAGGTTTTAGAGGGTACTCTGCTGGATAGAATGACTCGGGTTGACTGGCCAGATGTTGAGTCGAATAGGTTCAGTCCTCGTGGCTTCGACCTTGAGGACTCTCCTCTGCCAGAGACAACTGAGACTATAACGTGTAAGCTAAAATCTGTTTGTCCTACGCTCTTTCATTCATTAACTTCCCAGGAAAGAACCATTATGGATGAGTCTAGTTTCTTTGACTTACGAAAAGGTCATTCGGCCTCACCTGCCAACTCTTGCCCAGTTGAGAAATCATTGGAATTGTTAGTTAACAATCATATTGTTACATCCACTTCGGGTTCCATGGGGATTGGACTTACTCGGGGGGAGTCCTCTACTACTCCTTTGGACAGTAACTACCCCATGGTTGGCTTACAATCCGGTGACTTACTTGAGAGGAGTGATCGTGAGCTCTCAACAACTCTGGGAAGTGAATCTCCTAGACCGTCCATTGATGTTGGGGACACCTTACTACCGGATTGTCAAGAATCTGAGTTGGGGGATAGCAATTTAGAGATTGTTCTTGAATCTCTTGTCCCTTCTATCAAAGAGGTGCAGGTACCTATAAATCTTCCCATTTATAGGGGGAGATTAGTTTACCACAGACCTGAACCTGACGGAGGAGTGGGGTCCTCAGGATCCTTAGTGCGGGACACAAGAAAAGATTACACGTGGTCTAAGGGTCTGGGTATGGAAACCTCTCCTATTAAGACTAAGAGTGTGAGGAAGAAGAAGGAGGCTTCGTGACTCATTTTTGAGGGGTCACACATGCCGGTAATCAATGAATTAGGGGCGCTTAGAGGCCTGAAATCCATAGCAAGAGCGAAGACATGATTTTTCTCTCCTTAAACATTAGAGGGGTGGGGGGGACCCTGAAATCTGCCTCCCTTCGAAGATTACTTCGGAGGACTAGACTGGATATAATTTTCCTGCAAGAAACTATGGTTGAGTAACACAAAGCTCGTGCGCTAATGCTTACTCTGTGTCCTACTTGGTTTACCTGTGTTGTTAGTGTTGTTGGTACATCGGGAGGGCTACTTGTCTCTTGGGATCTAAACATTTTTGACATTGACCCTTATTTATGTTGTGGTGGCATTCTTATTTAAGGAATGTGCTTGGAACTAAATCAACCAGTATCTCTGCTTAAGGTATATGGCCCTTGTTCGAAGAGGAAATATTTCTGGGAAAAGTTGGTGGCCAATGGAATTCTCGATCGCAAAAACCTTATCCTGGCGGGGGATTTAAATCTTACTTGTAGAGGTGGGGAGATGTGGGGAGCAGCCACTTATTTAGATCCACTTTCAATGATTTTTGTTGAGCTCTTTAATAAAGTTGGTTTAATAGATGTTGTCCCGGATGCTTTGGTGCCAACTTGGAGAAATGGTCATAGGGGTGCTGCTAGTATTTCTAAAAGACTGGATCAAGTACTAGTGGCCAAAGATTTTTTAGTGGACACTAATAGGTATAAATCTTGGGTAGATTACCCATACTTTTCGAATCATGCACCAGTTCTCTTTAGGATTGACAGAACATCATTTCTGAAGGCATATCCTTTCAAGTTCTATGCCAGGTGGTTATCTGAAACAGAGGTCTCGAATATAGTATCATTGGTTTGGAAGGACCCAACTTATATGAAAGGGATGTTCAACAAATATTCGTTAATAAGATGAAATCTCTGAAGATTCAATTGAAAACATGGTCCAAAGAGCATTTAAGAGCACATGAAGAAAATTTAACCCGCCTAGAAGGTCTGTTGACTGGTTTTCTTATGTAGGAGGCTCGGGAGCCATGTACTAGTGAAAGAGAGAATAATATCAAACTTCTGGAGACAAAGCGAGACAAATTACTTAGAGAAGAAGAAGAAATATGGAGACTCAAAAGCAAAGCGGTGTGGTTAAAGTGTGGGGACAAAAACACTAAATTTTTTCATAACTTTGCTAGTTACAGGAGGAACAAAAATCAAATTTGGGAGATAAGTGATGAGGAAGGTCAGATACACACTAGTGTGGAAGCTATAAAGTTTGAAGCTGTAAATTTTTTTAAATCGTTTTATGGAAAATTGGACGAGGAGTATATAGTCGAACAGGTAAATACAACCAGACTTTTTGACCGCTTGGTTCACGCTAAGGACACAGTGCTTCTAGAGAGACCGTGTACTAAATAGAAGTTGTGGGAGGTTCTTAAAGCCTTCGCAAAAGATAAGAGCTCGGGGCCCGATGGGTGGACTGTGGAGTTTTTTCTTCATTTCTTTGATCTAATGGGAGATGACTTGCTTGATCTGGTGGAGGAATCAAGGCTTCGGGGATCAGTTAATAATTCATTAAAGGCTACCTTCTTAACGCTGATTCCAAAGGTAAATAATCCTAGCTCCTTTGGGGATTACAAACCGATAGCCTCGTGCAATCTCTACTACAAACTGATTTCAAAGATAATAGCCAATAGGATCAAGCCTTTTTTGTCTCGGTCGTTGTCGGAGGAACAATTAGGCTTTCTCAAAGGTAACCAGATTTTGGATGCAATTGGAACGGCTCAGGAGTACCTCCATAGTATAAAGGTTAAGAAATGTAAATCGTTGATTCTTAAGTTAGATCTTAAGAAATCCCATGACTGCATAAACTAGGACTTTTTACGCTTGATCCTGATCCAATCGGGTTTTAGAATTCTTTTCACTAATTGTATCTTAGGTTGTGTGACTAGTGCAAAGTTCGCAATGTTGATTAATGGGGAGACTTCTCGGATGTTCAAAAGTAGAAGAGGGTTGCGCCAGGGGTGCCCGTGATCGCCCTTGTTATTTATACTTGTCATGGAAGGTCTTAGTGTATTGCTAAAAAAAGGAATGGGTGAAGGGAAGCTTTCAGGGGTTAAGGTTTCAAGACTTGTGAAGATTTTGCATTTGTTTTTTGTTGATGATGTTTTAATTATGTCGAGGGCATCTGTGGAAGAGTGGTCTGAGATCAAAAGTATTTTAACAATCTTCTGTAGAGCCTTGGGCTTGTCTATAAATTGGTCAAAATCAATCTTTTATCACTCTGGAATCCTTGGTGATTCTCTAGATAGATTAAAGGCACTTTTTCCACATGGTTTTCAAGAATTGGCTAAAGGATTTCGGTACCTTGGTTATTTTTTAAAGGCAGATGCGTACAAATTGGAGGATTGGCGATGGATTCTTTCAAAATTTGAAGAAAATATCAGTTGGTGATGTAATAGATGGTTGTCCCTGGTGGGGCGTTTTACACTTGTAAAATATGCGCTTGAGGGTCAGGCTGTGTACTGGATGGCACTGACAGCCATACCAAATTCCATATTATACAAAATTTGTAGCCTGATGTTTAATTTTATGTGGTTGGGTATTGAGGGGAGGAAGCATATCCACCTGTGTAGTTGAGAGCATTTAGAAAAAACAAAGCAAATGGGAGGCTGGGGCATTCAAAATATTCACCTATTTAATAGGGCTATGGCTGCAAACTCATTGTGGCGGGTTTTAACAAAGGATGGGGTATGGTGTAAAGTTATCAAGGACAAGTATATACCTCATTGTTCCACAATTACTTGGTTTCGGGCGACATCTTCTTCTATTTCGTCAACATCTCAGACTTGGAAAAATATGCTTAAATCTTTACATTTGTTAACTCATTGGCTTGGGTGGAGACCCGGTTCTAGTCATTATGTTCAAGTTGGCTTAGATTTCATTATGGGTATGTGGCAATCCTCGTTCTTATCTAGTCAATTGTGGGCTAAACTCAGAAGAAACTTTGTGATATATCTCTTTCAAGCTAGAGGACTCGGCAGGGTGGGTATTACTTGTTCATACTAGAAATCGGACGAAGACCGTGGTCTAGTCGGGAACAATGCAGAGGAGTGGGAGGCATATAGGAAATCTCTATGTTATGCGGGGATTCAGTTACAAAACAAAAATGATGAGCTAATATGGGCGGGTGGTGATTGCTCGGGAAGCATTTCTGCAAAAAACATATATCTTGCTCTTGCAAAAAAATTATGGCCTAATCTCGTTGGAGGTTGGCACAAACATCTTTGGAAATGGGATCTTATTCCAAAGATAAAGCTCTGCATATGGTTATCTTTGGAGAATAGAATTCTCACTTGGGATAACCTTCAAAGGAAGGGATGGCAGGGGCCAAATATCTGTGTTTTATGTCTTAATGAAGCAGAATCAATGCACCATCTCTTTGCTTCTTGTTGCTTTTGTCAGGAGGTTTGGAACCATTTATACACAACTCTTAATATTTGGAGTGTTTGGGAAGGAACTTGTCTCAGTTCCTGCTATGAGAGTTGGACTAAGAAGGAGGCAACCTTCATAACCCTCCCTTCTATTGTTTGTTGGTACTTATGGTTGGAGAGGAATCGAGTTATATTTGAAGGATACAAAGCATCGGTATACTCGGTGGCTGCAAAGGTTAAATTAATGATGCCACTGGCGGTGGTGGTTAAAAAAGTAAAAATGTGTTCTATTCAACCACCTCAACTTGTGACCTCCATAGTTTGTTGGTTCGACGAGGTTGCTCTTTCCAGCTCACTCAGGTGCGGGGCAGGAGGTATAATAAAGATCAACGAACATTATGTCATTAAGTGGACCCTAAATTGTGGCCAGGGGACAAATACGAGAGCAGAACTGTTAGGTGCATGGGCATCTCTTCATCTAGCGTAGCAGCTCAATCTTGAGGTGATCCAGGTCATTGGAGATTCAAAGATCATCATCGAATGGTTAAAGGATAGAGGCAAACTGCAGGTAGCCTCCTTGATGGGATGGATGGATGACATAAAAGTGATGAAATCTGTGTTTAGAGAGATACATTTCACTCATGTGTACAGGGAGCTAAATATGAAGGCATATATTCTCTTGAAATTGGCCCTCACCAAGCCTGAAGGACAACTTGATTACAACATTTGGGTTGAGGGCAATGAGGGGCCTACCATCTCTATCAGTCTTTTTTGACTCAGGTTGTTTTTTTAGTATTGACTATCTTTTGGTGATAGCGGTATATGTGGATGGCATTTATGTATTTGTATTTTCCCCTTGACGGTGGACTTCTATTATCCACGTTGTAAAGTTTTGTATGGCGATATTTTGATAAAGTCCTAATATTTCTAGAAGTCGAAAGTGACTTGTGAAACTTTCATAGTCAGATGTATCTGTAATGTGAACTCATTTATATAAATAATATAAAGGACAATTTTCTTGTTGAAGAAAAATATTTAACATTGTTTTTTATTCTTTTGCAAAAATTCAAGTTACATTTACTTGTGTTAATCATGTATTTTTTGGGGGTTTATGTTGATTTTCGTTCATGTAATGTTTTTTTTATAATTCATGTTTTTTTTTCGCAAGATAAGAATGATGTAAAAAGGATACAAAAGTTGAAAAGGGTACATAACATATATAAAGGAACAAAAATGTTACCAAGAAAAGGTTATGCATCCCATTTATGTTTTAATAATGTATTTTAGTTTGAATTTGTGAGTAGGTTAGTGCCTTGTCAATTATTTTGCAAATAATAAGTGGTAGAGTAATTATGGGTTTTTTAATGACACGTTTATTTAAAAAAATGTATGAATATATATATATATATATATTTTTAATGTATTTATGTTTTTCTTTGGTATTTGTATTTAACTTAGAAGTGGGACCCTCAATTCAAGGTGTTGGGTAATAAATTGAAACCCATAAGATGTCACACAAAGGTATAAACTGAGGCATTTTCTAAATTTCAATAGACTTAACACATGTTCACCCGGTTGGAATTGTGTGAAAAAAAAATTATGCTTTATTTACATAAAAGTTCTTTTGGAGTTGTGTTCAAGGGACCTAGTGCATATGTGCAAACAAAATAATATCTTATAAAATATTAATACATACTTCACAGTTGAAATAGGCTAGATAACTAGGGGTTCTTTGTTGGTGACGTGCCATCGTCAACGATGATTAATCACCATTAGAATGAGTGTTAAAATTCGAAGTAGTTAAAAACTAAAGAAATTCTTCTAATGTGGTTAGTGTTTAGTTATGAATATGTTAGATATGTGTTAAGGGGTCATTGGTTGGTGAGTTAGGGTTTAGTGGTATAGGTGTTGAAAGTGTTAAAGGTTAGTGATAAGGGATAGGCTCAATAATGGATAATGGGTCAGTGGTTAAGGGATAAATTAATAATAATATAGGGAATAATGTGGTTAAGGGCTAAATTAATAATCATATAGGGGATAGAGTGAAACATTATTAATGGGTCAAGGGTGATGGTGTTGGATAATAGTTAAGGGGCCATGGGTTAGGTGCAATTAAAGAGTTATGGGTAAGTGAATGAGCGGTTGTTAAAAAGTTATGGGTTGGTGGATTTTGAGTAGTAATTTTTTTAAGATGTAATAAATAACTGATAAATAATTTATTTCATGTATTGATATTTGTGGGATATGCTTGTGGTTTAGTTTTCCCCTTTCTCACTCTGTATTATAAAAAAAAGGTTTTACTCGAGTACTTCATAACACATCATTCATATGTTATCAAAAAAATGTGTCCTTTACACCTAACATTTGTGCATTTTGGAATTGCTTCTACTACATAAATACTTCTCTCTTTTGTTTTTAATTTCAAAATAAGTTTGTGGTTTAAGATTCTATCTTCTTATGGTGTTACAAGGCTCAAAACTCATAGATATAAGAAACAATCATTTACACATGGAAATGCATAATCAAAACAAACAATAATGAGAATAATATATAAAACTATATAACTAGATTATAGAATATGCAAACAAGAAAGGACATGGAAGAATGGGTTAGTCTTTTGTGTCTTTGTTTTAGTAACTAAGGGAATCAATAGTTGTTGGGAGTCTTCTAGTCACTAGTTGGGGTTGAGCCTAGCTGCTACCACTATTAGCTTTAGGGTGGATACGCATTATGCAAGCACACCATTTGATTTTAGGCGGGGTTTGAACCTGGGCCAAGACGCCCCAATATTGCAATGTGATGGCACCTTATGATGTGGGACACCTATCGTTCGACTATATCTAGTGAGCATTAGTCTTATGTGTCTTATGTTTTTATGAGAACAAGTACTAAGAATCCATCCATATAGAGATTGATAAGTACACAAAGTTCAAAGCATTGTACTTGTAAGATTAGGGATTGAATGCGGAAGGACATGTTAACATATTCATTATATATAATAAATTGCTCACACACTAATTTTATACAACAAACCCACATACTTAATGCACATAATTACCCACATATCAAACCCACCTACAACCCATACACCAAACTCAGTCATATAAGTAACATGCCTAATTCAAACAAGTAATGAACATAAGTAACACACCTAACCTACACACCTATCCTCACGCCTAATTCATACACCCGCACACTTAAATAAGTGATACACCTACATCCCATGTACCTAGCACATATAACTAATTTATGCACTTAATCTGCATTCATAAGTGACAACTTAAGCAATGTAGTCACATACATAAGTAGTGCGCCTAACATTAGGGATGCACCTACCCACATGCTCACACACATAAATGACATGCCTGACATCCACAATGCACTTGACTTGTGCACCTACACATGCATCTAACCCATGCACATAATGCATACACCTAACCCACATGTGTAAGTGACACACATAAGTGATCCACTCGCTCACATAAGTGATGCACCTACCCACACATGCACACTTATAATTAACACACCTAACCCTCCAACATAAGAGACACACTCACACACATAAGTGACACACCTAACATAAGCAACACACATAACTTATGCACCTACCCCACACCCACACATATAAGAGACGCACTTAATGAAAATTTGCACCTACCCACACACATATGTAATGTGACAAGAATGTGTTAACTTGCATTGAAGCTTGGAGTCATAGCTTTTCAATTGTAACTTGGAATTGTAACTTCAAATATGCACTGGAAACTTGGAACGAGATCTACAACGTGAAAGGTAAAAGATGGTGCAAACAAAGGGAAAGTGAATTAAAAGGACACAAACATATGTGAAAAGATCTCAAAAGGATACAAAATGAAGGAGTAAGGGATGGACAAAGGATGCAACATGACACAAAATATATTCAATAAGATGCAAAACATAAGCCTGCACAAAAGGCCAACAAATATGCAAAGAAAGCACAAAAAAATATGTAAAATATATGTAAAAACACTCGAAGGATGCAAAAAGGTTGAAATCTTTTGAATGAGACACTATATAGATGCAAAATTAAAAAAAAAAAAGATGCAAAAGACCGCAAACGTGGATGCAATAAAAGGATCCCCAATAACTCTTGTGCAAGCTTTTTCCCAATTTTCATGAAAAAGAACATAAATGAGAATTTTGCAAGTTTGCATTATAGTAGTGTTTATTGCACTGAGAGCAACAAGGTGCATCTACAACCTAGTATGAAAGAGATGTCACGTGTGTCACATGGGTAACGCTTAGACGCCGGCTTCAAAAAAAATACAATACTTATAATAAATAGTAATAATACTATATATGTTAGCCAAATATAGGTACAAACACAAATAAAGTATTTTTATATATATGAAAGAGAGAGATTTGATATGTACACCTAATATAAAAGTTGCTATACAAAGAGATAAAAAGAGAGATACCATATTTATACATAAATAAAAATAATGTTGATATGATAGATACATAGAAATATTGTTACCCATTTCTCCATCCATGTGTAAACATATTTTAAATGATTAAAATAGACTACACTTTAAGAGATTTGATCCCTCTTTTTTTTCCAATAGGAAAATTCCTCAATTATATTGATATATAATATGTTCTCATGACAAAGATTTACAATCCGTGCTGTAGGGTCCACTGTCATATGTATCTTTCGCCTATGGTGGTCTTTCGGCCAGCAAAAGGAGAAAGATCATAAGATGAAACCAAAGAAAAGGAAACTGCTATGAGTCTGAAATTTACAAAAAAAGTGATTAATCCCAAGAACTAGCTGTCATATATGCTCAAAATATAAAACAAAAGCATTAGATATTTCCTTCGCCCAGATTGTGATGTTCGTTGAGATGCTTATGTGGTGCAGAACTTAAAAAAGTTTTAGGATATATCGCGGGCCCTCGTGACCATCTACCCAATGGTTATATGTAATAATACCAGCTTTTTTCTGAAGTGTTGCCTTTGATAGTTGATTTGTTGTTTTGTTGTGCTCATGATAGATATGCTTGTAGTTGAGCTTTTTGAAAGTGGGTTGAAGTAATCTAATTCTTGTTAATATTATGGTAGCTGCGGGAGGTATTTACCTCCACGTGTAAACCTGACGAGAATAGAAGACTCTGGAAAGCAAGAGAAAACCCTAATGAGTTGGCGAATAACCCTAGAAGTCTTGTCAACTCAAGAAGATAATTTATATTAGGTTATTAGCCTCCAAGAGAAGAAGTCGGCCAGAAATAATAATAATAAACTGAACATACATGTACCCAGAAGGAGAAGTCGGCCCCAACAAATCTAGCAGAACCACTATAAATACAGGGTGCCAGTTCTCATTTGACATCTCTCAGAACTGCAGAGCAGCAACTGGTGTGCACTGCAGTTCCCTGTTTGGTGCACACGTGTGGAGGAGAGTTGCAGGTGCAACTGCTGCAGCAACCAGTTTTCAGTGTTGCCTTAGACTATCTCTTAGCTAGGGTTTGGAGTATCTGATCAGCTATTGTTGGTGCGCTATCCTTGGAGGAAGATGAGCCACACCTTGTTTGGCTATCCAGCCTAGGGTTTGCTTCCAGAGTAATTCTCAGTCAAGGTTAAGGTGCTCGAAGGGTGGCTTTAGCCTATGGTTGGGTGACAAGGGTATTGTCAATGGTAAAACGAGCGCACAATCTTCTATATTCTAACAAGTTATGGGCCCACACCTCCTTCATTTAGTCTAAACGCTGGAAGGAAACATAGCCACTAGGATATTGAGCTCGTTGAGGAACTGCCGCTAGGGTTACTAGCAGAAGCAACTTCCAAGACACTGTTGCTAAGGTTACTAGCAGGAGCAGTTACAGAAACCCTAATCCTCTTGTTGAGGCACCTTAAGTGAATGGATTGACCTAATCTCCGGATAGATCAGTGCGCTCTAGCCTAGCGCATTCCCTGATACTCTCAGCAAGTCAAGACGTGAAGATTGAGTTTGTGGTCAAATCTAGGGTTTGACCAAGTCAAAGCAGCCACGACTTATTCTATGAAGTCAGAGAACAAGTTAGATGGAGCCTCTAACTTTAGAGCATGGAAGACAAGGATTGACCTCATCCTTGCCAAAAATAAAGTGTTGGATATCGTGAAAGGAAATATCGTGAAGCCAGAGTTTGAAGAAGGAAAAGAGAAGGAACCGCAGAACGTTGCAGCTATGGAGAAGTTCAAAGATGCCGACATCAATGCCATGAGTATCATAGTGGATTCTATAAAAGACCACTTGATACCCTACATCTCCCATCTTGACTCATCGAAGAAGATGTACGATGCACTAACAAATCTCTTCTCAGTCAGAAACATTGGATAAGTTATGAGTCTGAAGAATGAGCTCCGTGACATGAAGATGAATAATGACAATAGCATAACATCATATTTTGTGAGGATCTCTCAGTTAAGAGATCAACTACAAGCTATTGGAGAGACCATTTCGGAAAAGGAATTGGTGAACATAGTACTCAATGGTCTTCCCAAGACGTGGGATGCATTTGCCACAAGCATGAACACAAGGAAGGAGTATCCGACATTTGAAGAACTTTGGACTTGCTGTGCTCAAGAAGAATCAAGGATCAATGCAAAAGAGAAACCCCAAAATAAGTACGACGATCAAGCCCTCACAGCAAGATTCAAGAACTTTAGGAACAAAAGGAAGTTTGGTTCAAAGAGAAAGCCAAATCAAGAGAAAGACATTTCAGAAGTACAATGCTTCAATTGTCGAAAGTATGATCACTACAAGAATCATTGTCCCGAGCTAAAGAAAAGGAAGGAGAAACATGAAGCATCAATTGCCAAAGAAAAGGAACCTACAAAGAAGACTAAGCGGGATGGAAGAGACTTCTTCTTCTCAAGGTAACAAAACTCTTCTTATTTCTTGTACATATCTTGTTTGCATCGTCTCTATACATGTCTTGTATATCTATCTCTTGGAAGATAATGTGTTCCAAGAAGAACTATACCTATGGAAGAACAACAAGATAAGAATGGATATCATTAGATAATACACATGAAAGGATGAAATACAAATCATGTGGAAGCTATTGCAA
>ML776660.1:922198-966744 GCA_009831015.1 Picea engelmannii | reverse complement strand
CTAGTCATGAGATAGTCTAAACGACTATGTTGATGCTACCGGGTAAATGGTATGTTTTTGTGCTCAAGACCATTACCTGTAATACCTCCCTAGCTAGGAGGGAGTGTTAATATTATGGTAGCTGCAGGAGGTATTTACCTCCACGTGTAAACCTGATGAGAATAGAAGACTTTGGAAAGCAAGAGAAAACCCTAATGAGTTGGCTAATAACCCTAGAAGTCTTGTTAGCTCAAGAAGATAATTTATATTAGGTTATTAGCCTCCAAGAGAAGAAGTCGGCGAGAAATAATAATAATAAACTGAACATACATGTACCCAGAAGAAGAAGTCGGCCCCAACAAATCTGGCAGAACCACTATACATACAGGGCGCCAGTTCTCATTTGACATCTCTCATAATTGCAGAGCAACAACTAGTGTGCACTACAATTCCTAGTTTGGTGCGCACGTGTGGAGGAGAGATGCAGGTGCAGCTGCTGCAACAACTAGTTTTCAGTGTTGGCTTGGACTATCTCTTGGCTAGGGTTTGGACTATCTAATCAACTATTGTTGGTGCGCTATCCTTGGAGGAAGATGCACTACACCTTGTTTGGCTATCTAGCCTAGGGTTTGCTTCCGGAGTAATTCTCAGTCAAGGTTAAGGTGCTCGGAGGGTGGCTTCGACCTATGGTTGGGTGACAAGGGTATTGTCAATGGTAAAACGAGCACACAATCTTCTATATTCTAACAATTTTGTCCTTCCTAGCCATGAGGGAGATGGCTTGTAGATTGCCCCTATTGTTCAACCACTCAATAATAGTTCTGAAATCCCCAAGGATCTGAAGGACTTCAATATTTAATCTGGATGCCAAGTGTAGTGTGGCCCAGACACCCAATAATTATGCCCTGGTGTTGGTACCCGGACCACAGTTGAAGGTCCATATGTAATATGATTTTTTTGTGATTCTGACCAGTCCTCCAGCTCCGCTCTAAGTGCCATTGGACTGCACTGCGCCATCAAACCACCCCGTTGGTGTGTCCTCTGAATCAGATGTCCGCTTTCTTTTCTGAAGTGTTGAATTTCTAGTGTGTATATCATTCCAATTTTTGTACATTCCAAGTGTTTTATATGCAATAGAACTTGAGGATGGGGTCCCATTTTCAAAGATTTTTTTGTTTCTATCCAGCCATATGGACCAACAAACCAGTGAAGGGAGTTGTATTAAGTTGTGTTCCCTTGATGACCAATAATCAAAGCAGGTTGGGAGCACAGTCCCATCCCATATAGATTTTAGATTTTGATCAAGTGTGATTATGTCCCACACTTGTCGGGTGAATGGGCACTTAATAAATAGATGCACCATTGTTTCTTCATCACCGAGGCACAATTGACAAATATTGGGGCCAACCCAACCCTTTCTTTGGATATTATCGCAAGTGTTTAATTTGTTTTCAATCATGAGCCAGGTGAATAATTTAATCTTGTGAGTCATGTTCCAAGACCAGAGATTTTTCCTCCAACCACTAATATTTGTATGCCAGAGTGTATTTGTAATCGTTGCATAAACATTCTTTACTGTTAAGAGTCCCGATCGGTCGCCTCCTGACCACAACATCTGATCATCGGTGTCGTAAAGTTGTATGCCTGATCATGATAATTCCATACAGAAATTTTCCCAGCAAGCTGCGTGCACTGTAGAGAGATCAAGTTCGGCGCTAGTGATCCACCCGTTAGATATAAATCCGGATCTGGAGCTTCCTCTGGCTTGAAAGAGGTACCATATATTTTTAGAATTTAGATGTGCTATCAACTGTTGGGGAAGATAGGAGGCTTTGTCCAAGCCTATAATGCAATCACTACCAATAATAATAGAGTGTCTAGAGCCTAGCTTCCAACATAGCCACTATGTTAACCAATTTTTAGAATTTAATAGGTTTCTCTAGAACTGTGAGGCCGCCTTGGTGGTGACAGTCACATTTTGAAGCCAAGTAGCAACTGAGATATGGGGGAGGTATTTATCTTTGATGACAGAGTGACAAATGCCCGACTTAGTCAACACGTGCCAAAGTGAGTTGGCCCCCAATGCTTTGTTGAAGCGAATATGTTTCTGATCCCCCATCCTCCCTTAATTTTTGGTTTGGCCAGAGATTCCCAGTTGCAGAGGTGTTGGCGAGAGTGCTTAGAGCTTCCCGACTAGAGAAACTTGTAAGTCAATCTTCAAAGATTTTCAATAACAGTGGTAGGGATGGCTGCGAGGGCCATCCAATACACTGGTTGTCTTTCTAGGACAACTTTAATGAGTGTAAACTGACCTCCCAAGGAGATCCATCTCGTGCACCAATGTCCAGTCTTTTTCTCAACTTTTGCTATGATCCAGTTCCAGTCTATCGGCTTATAGGAATCAACTTTGATAATATATCCCAGGTTTTGAAACCAGTAGAAAGATGAATAAAATTGTATGTGAAGATTCCTTTTAGCTGTTCCAAAGCTTGTTCATGCAGATTTGCATAGTGGAATGTTGATTTTGTCTAGTTGATCGTCAAGCTCGTAACACAGTAGAAAGTCTGCAAAATTCCATTAATTTCCCTCCATTCCTGTAGTGAGTCATTTGTCATGATGAGAACATCATCGACAAATAGGAGATGTAAAACCTTGATAATCCTGGACACTTTAATTCCAGTGATCTTTCCTTCTTCTTGGCCATTTTTTAGGAGCGTACTCAAAGCTTCCATAACCATAATGAATAAGAGTGGTGAGAGGGGGCATACCTACCTTAGTCAGCTGCTACTACAGAATAAAGAGGACGATTCACCATTAACCAAAACGACAAAGTTTGCACTTACCACACAACTCACAATCCACTTGATTGTAGAGTGACTAAATCCTGATTGTGTCATAATCAATATGAGGAAAATCCCAATCAATGTAGTCAAAAGCCTTCTAGAGGTCCAGTTTTAGGATAAGAGCCTTTGAGTTTTTTGTTTTTATGCTATGTAAGCATTCCTGGGCAGCGCCAATGACATCTAGGATCTGGTGTCCCTTTAAGAATCTCAACTATTCACTCGAAAGTGTCCGCGAGAGAATGGGTTTTATCCTAGTCACTACAATTTTTTAGATTAGTTTGTAGCACAAATTGCAGAGTGCAATCGGTATGTAGTCGCCAAAGGTGGTGGGGTTAACTTATTTAGGAATAACTGTTAGAAAAGTCAAGTTCATAGCTCCAGTCACCTTTCCACTGAGTCTGGTGTCTTCCACTATCTCTAGGAGGTCTGGTCCAACTAAATCGAAGAAGTGTAGATAAAATTCTACAGTCCAGCCATCGATACCTGGGATTTTATCCTTGGAGAAATATTTTAATGCTACCAAAATCTCCTGTAGCATGCAAAGGCTATCTAAGGTAAGTGAATCATCCGCTGTAACAGTTCGAGGAAAGAGTCTGGCCACTGCGACTGGATCCTGTAGGTTAACAAGTGGCTTCGCCTCATAGAAGGATTTAAAGTAGCTTGCTGCTACAATTTTTAAGGCTTGTTGTCATCTGCGGTGAGTACCAACTTCATCTACAATCTCCCAAATGTGTTTTTTGCTTCTGCAAGAGCTCGCGAAATGATGGAAGTATTTAATGTTGAGGTCGTCACACTTTATCCAATTTGCTCCACATCGTTGCCTCCAAAGTGCTTCCTCTTTAAGTAGTAGCTGGTTCCTCTCAGTTTATAGACTTTTTAAGGTTTGAATCATGTCCATGTTGTCCCCCGCCCGTGCATCTGCTTGAAGGAGGGCCTGGATCTCAAATTCAAGATTTTGGAGTCTTTGTGTATTTTTTCTCTGTGGGAAGATGCCCAACGTTTTATGTGGGCTTTAAGGAATTTTAGCTTCCAGATAAGTCGTTGTTAGATACCTGGCTTAGTCAGGAAAAGGGGATCTTTCCAGACCTCAATGACAATAGAATTAAATTCGGTTTCTAGTAGCCAACTCGTATTCAATTTGAAGGGGTATGCAATCCGAAGGGTAGACGAGTCAAGTTGCAAGAGGATTGGTGCATGATCCGACAGAAAGGGGAATTCCACCCAGGATTTGATCCTATCCTCCGAGGAGACAAGTTGTTCAGTAATAAGAAATTGATCAAGTTTCTTGTAAATGAAGTCTGATCCCGCCCGTCCATTGCGCCAAGTGGGGACCAAAGTGTCTGGAGTATAGTCTACTAGTTCGTGAGCTATGAACAATGAATTAAAGTAGTTGGCCAGAGAGTATAGAGTGGCAGAGCCCCCCCAAACTTCCCCCGCAATAGTTGTTAAATTCACATCACTTGCTATAATCAAGTTTTCAAGGTCAAGCAGATCCCGAGCTTCCACCTTTTCCCATAAAAGCTTTCTATCAGTGCATGGACCATATAAGTTGAGTAAGTAGACCTGCTGGTTGTTCCACCGACTAAAACCAGTGATGGAGTTGGTACTTGAATGATTCATAGTTAAGATGAATCTACATTAATTACATTATAAGTAAGTACTTGAGAGAAACTGTACTTATTTCTATGCTATATAAATTCATTAGATACAAGAAAGTATTACCTCATATTATTAATTTTGCAATGTCTTTACCTTCTCTATCCCTACAAAGTTGTTTCACACCACAACCTTATCACACCATGTTAGTTGCTTATCCAATTCAATACTCAAAGAGAAAATGTACCAATTTTTTTTAGTTTTCCTTTAATCTTACAAAGAAGGACTACACACATTTGCCAAGAAGGACTGCACACATTCACATTCTTGGCAGGTGAAGGTTGCACCATCTTTGCATTCTCTTAACACGAATGCTGACAATCTTTCACCAGTCAATATCCATGTTATCACTCTCAAGTATTTAAAAGTGATATATATAAAGTGTTCATCGAGTGATATCTATAAGTGATTATTGAGGAGGTTCATAGAGTATGTCCAAGATATACTTGGATTTCACAAGGAAGTTTATTTCTCCTAAACACTAACATTATTATCATACTTATTTTTAAATTCATAAGGATTTTATCACCAATTCAAGCTATTTAGAAGTAAACTCTCTCATAGCTTTTGCTTTGATCTTGAAGAGTTAATGGTTGTTCTCACCAACGAAGAATAGGTATTGATCATCACATACCTTCATAATCAACATACTTATAATCTATATAACAAAGACCATTTTATATTTTTTGATTCAATGTATTATAAAATCAATTTATTTGTAATGGTTAAGAACATGTGTTTCCTACTAAGAGGTCACAAGTTCAAATCCATAGGGGGGTAGAGTATGTATACCTTTGTAGACTTTAGGAGTCAAATCGTTGCGCGGAGGGGGTCCCTTGTCCCATAAACAAGTGGGTCTCATACACCAAAACATATATCATATGAGTTTTCTAAAGGTTTTAAGTTTTGACATTTTTCACTAGAATAGGACGTTATAAATTTTGGTGAAATCAAAAAACTTTTATTATTTAAATTGTATTTTTGAATGCATAAATGAATCCAACCTCTGAAAAATCTATGAATCACTCTGAATCATTCTGAACTACTACTAATTGTGGGAAAAATTGATCCAAATACTTAAAAAAAAAACAAAACTTAGAACATTTAAAATCATATCATCTTAAAAAACACTCCACCCCTCATCCTTGTATAGTGAAAGTAAAAATTCAATTGTGATGCATTTTTGAATGTATTATTCACTATTCTATCCTTTGTTGTTATAAACTTATAAGTGATTTTAAGTAAAAGCTTTTTATCTTTTTACTCCAAACTTATAAGTGATTTTAAGTAAAAACTTTTTATATTTTTACTCCAATTTTTCAACACCTCAAAGTCTCCATGTACTATTATGGGATGCCTTGCAACCGAAGAAAACGAAGCATGTGATTCCATTAGACATATTCTAATGTGAAAATTCCATAAATAATATTTTTTTTTATAAAGATGAAAATTCATTTAACACGAGCATATTTACTATGGATGGTGAATGTTGAGATAAATAATATATTTTTATAAAGATGAAAATTCATTTAACACGAGCATATTTACTATGGATGGTGAATGTTGAGATGTATAGATTTTTTCATTTTTCATAATAAACATATAAATTTTTTTTAATTTGATACAAACAACTTAATTATTGAACGGTAAAAATTAAAAAGAAAATACATTGGGCATAATCTGCACCGTCTGATCTTAAATCCTCCAAAATGGGAATACTTATCAATATAATAAAATATTGATCCTTGCATCCACGTTGGTTGTAAGGTCCACGTCGAAACGAATAAATCACTGCCACGTAGAACCAGTCATCTTATTTGAATTGGTCACGTTCTCGTCTTTACTTTCCATGGACGGTTGAAAAGCTAACAAGCGACTCAAACATTAAAAAATTACTAAATTCCCGTTTTCCTTAAATGGATTTCTGAGTATTTTCAAATCCCGAACTCATTTATATGAGAATCGAATCTAAGGGTTTTGACATTCAGCCTCCTGTTCTTAGGGTTTTCGAACCAGCTCGCCAAGTGCTAGGTATTTTTGAGCGGAGGGGTCGAGAATCGATCCTGGAACCTTTGAGCGGCAAATCGTTGGTGCTGACCCGTGCTGCGACAGGGGAGCCGGAGCCGGAGCGGTCGAGTTTTGCTGTAGAGTTGAAGAAGGTGAAGGAGGAAGAAGACATGGCTGTTGCAGTCCCGGCGAAACAACGTATCCTTTCTTTTTAAGACGCCCTTGTTTTGTTCATTCTCGGTGTTTTTCGCTTCCAGATCGCGTCGGTTGTTCAATCTTCACGGGGTTAGCACGCTGGTCGCAATCTCTGTTTTTTTTTTCTAGGGTATTTTGCCTTCTAAATATTTTTTTGTTGAAAAAGTTGGGAGTGATTTAGGTCTGTTTTTGGTAGTTGGTTTACGAATCAGGTTTCTCGTAAAGGTTTTAGTATTTTTGTTTGCCGGCGGCGACGAGATCTATCCTTATTTGGATGCATAAGTTCGAAGGGTTTGATGCATCGCTTTTCTTCTCTTTTCTCTTCAATATTCTTCACGGCTGCTGAACTTTTTGATAGATAGTTAAATGTTTCTCCTTAGCTTTAGCTTTCTTCAGAGGTGGCGGAATTAATGGAAAACCTCAAGATTGATGATCGGCCAGAGTCAATTGACGAGCCCAACGTAAGTAGATCTGTATTCTGAGCTTTAGTTCCGGGTCTTTTGTTTATTTAATGGAAATATTACTGGTTCGAATCTCGTTGACCGTGTTCACTGGTCTAGGGTTTTTAGAGTTTTTGCAAGGATATCTAGTTAAGTGGCATTTTATGTCATTTCACTTCTTTCTGGGGCGTTTTATTGATATTATGTTATTTTGATCTGTAATAGTTCCCTGCCAAAGATGAATCTACAATTGAGGCTACAGCTGGCGTAGCACCTTCTAGTGAGTCCGCTGGAGCAAAGGAGAATAAACCACAGTTGGATGCAGTGGAGCAACGGCCTTTCTACCCTGCTAATTACTACCACGGTTTCTATTATCCAGGTTAGTATACGCTTTAAATCTGTCTCAATCTGTTATTGACAGTATATTGGTTCAATCGTTAGCTAAGTCAGAAGCTTTACTTGCCTATTGTGGAACAAACTCACCCAATACTAGTTTTATGCTGTCATTGGGCACGGGGAACCAACCTTTCATTGCTTCCAGTGCTTAAGTTGCCATTGTCTTTTTAGTTCTTGAACTATTGTGTTACATGGAATCTTGATGGACTCTGAAATTTCTTAACAGGGCATGAAGCAAATGCAAAAGAATGGGACGAACAAGCTCGTTATGTAGGAATGGATGGTCTAGATATGCAGTATCCTGTACGTATTCAATCAGTTTTCGATCCTTACATTTTTGTTATGTCACTATATTTTTTTGTTATATGTTTCCACTCCAGTCCTATTCATTTGACGCTTTAGTAATTGTTTTGTGTTGTTTGCCGATTCATTGCTGGAACGTTGATTTGTTTGAGTGTGCAATGTATTCATAATGTTTCATTTGACTGCAGGGAGTTGCTCCTGAAAATGGATCCATGGTATACTATACACCTGGTTATGGCTACCCTCCTCAAACTCCCTACAACCCATATAATCCGTATATTCCTGGAGCTATGGTTGGATCTGATGGTCAGTTTCTTGGTCAACGACCCTATTACACTGGGCCTCCCTATCAGCACCCAGTTTCTTCCGGTTATTTCCAACCTCCGGTGCACCCCAGCTCCCAGGAGCCAGGATCAGTTGGTCCGGGTCAAGCAAATGCAAATAGCATTGCTGGAAGCACTGTTCCTCATAAGCTGGCTGAAAAGGATGGCAAAAAAGGAACTGTTCATGCTGGTGGTGCTCGGTCCCAGAATTTCAGGCCAATGACTCAGGTATCACCCAGTAAAACTTGGTCCGTTAGAGGAATTGTGAATCTATAGGGATCTTGGTTATTATATATAATGTTATTTAATGTTTGCACATTTCAATAATTTACCATGTGCCATATAAAAGTAGTATTAAAATGTTTTCCGAGTATTAAGCATTGAAATAATTTTGAAACAACTTAAATCTTATATAATGTTATTTAATATTTGCATATTTAAAAAAATTACCATGTGCCATATAAAAGTAATATTAAAATACTTTCCGAGTAGTATGCATTGAAATAATTTTGAAACAACTTAAATATTCATGTTATGAGATTAGGAAAGTGATAGGTTGTGTATGTCTCTGTGACTTCTTGCTAAATGGTACTGGACTATTAGAACGTTTTAGATAATATTTGAAAGTCCTTTTTATTGCATTACAAAATTTATTAAGGTAAAGATTTGGATTGCTTTTAGATCTGATTTATTATGCTCTCTGCAATAATTTTATCCTATCCATCTCAACTAGTGAAACGTTTTATTGATTTCAGATCCAACTTAACCAGCAGCAGGGCTTGGGTGCCCGTGGTCCAATGCTACCTAAGGATTCTATGTCATTCAGGAAAAATTTCCCAGGATTCAACCAGGGGAAAGTGATGATGCCATTTAACAATAACAACATGGTTTTCAAACCCAATTCACGTTTGAGGGGAAAGGTTTATGGAAACCACACTAATGAAAATTGGAATTTTGACGTATTGAATGAACAAAACCGTGGTCCTCGAACTAATAGGCCAAAAGGCAATCAGATATCTTCAGAAACTAAAATTTCTGGTGGCGAAGATGTGGTGGGAAATGGCGAGATAAATGGAAATGTGATAAGTAGAGAGCAATATAACCCTGCAGATTTTTCTATTGAGTATGATGATGCAAAGTTTTTTGTAATAAAGTCATATAGTGAGGATGATGTTCATCAGAGCATTAAATACAGCGTTTGGGCAAGTACCCCCAATGGCAATAAAAGGCTAGATGGGGCATACCAAGAAACTCAGAAGATTTCTGGTGAAAACAATAAAGGCTGTCCAGTGTTTTTATTTTTCTCAGTAAGTCTAATGCTATCTTTTTGTCAGTGCTGGTGATTTTGGATTGGTTAATTACTGTTATATTATATCAGTAGCTTTTATAGCTCTCTCATGCTGTTCTGTTGTGCATTCAAGCCTAATAACATCTTCTGTGTCTTGCATGACTCAGGTTAATGCAAGTGGCCAATTCTGTGGTGTGGCAGAGATGGTTGGTAGTGTAGATTTTGACAAGAGCATGGATTTCTGGCAGCAAGACAAATGGAGTGGCTTTTTCCCAGTAAAGTGGCACATGATAAAAGATATTCCAAATTCGCAGTTTCGCCAAATTATTTTGGAAAACAACGACAACAAGCCTGTGACCAACAGTAGAGACACACAAGAGGTAATCATTTACAACTTCCTTATTTTTCATGCTCTAGTTTCTAATATTTTTGCATGCGTTGCAAAATCTTTGTTGGATTTCCATTTTAAAATCTCTTCATTCTTCTTTTATATTAGAAGTTTTTTTTGCATAAGCGGCATGCCTGCTAATGTTGCATATCATTGGCTTTGAGATAATTCTACCCATAATCTGCCATGTTAAATAAGTTTTTTGGCATACGCCCTCCATTCCTGCATGCATGAGATGTTTTTAAAAGATGCTTTTCACATCTTAGCATCGTCACTGCTAGCAAGCAAAGATGGACTAGTTTCTCTCTGCATCATTGCCCCTCACTTCATGAAATTTTGTACATTGATGACAGAGATCACGTGTGTTGGATTTAAACCTAATGAGTTGAATGCATTCAATGTTTTTGTTGATGTTAACATGTTCTTCTGATGCAATAATTAGCATTTTGTCCATACAGATCAAATTTCAGCAGGGTATAGAGATGCTGAAAATTTTCAAGAATTATTCATTGAAAACATCAATACTTGATGATTTCACATTCTACGAAGGTCGTCAGAAAGTTATGAAGGAAAAGAAATTGAGGCAACAAGCTCAGCAGCAGCAACAGGTATGGCTAATTCGAATCTGGTTTTAAATGTTTTTTTGGCAATGATTATAGTTTTTTCCCTGCTTCTATTGTCAAAGTCTAAATTATCAAATGCCTTCTTTTTGCAGCTTGCAGTTCGTGAAGGTGCTAATGTCCAGAAGTTAGGTGAGGATGGCAATGTGGTCAACAGTTCTGATGTGAATGCATCAGGATTAAGGTTGCCAGTAACCAGTGAAAATGGTAATCAACATTCAGACTCAAATGGGACAGAGAATGCTGGTTTAGAACATTTGGATGAGAAGACAGAGGAAACAGTTCAATCCAAGGGGGTTGAGTCAAAGAAACATGATTCAGAAATAAGCCATGTTGATAGCCCAGGAGTTTTAATTGTCGGTTCTGTAGCCTGCTAGTAAAAAACTAGAAAGGCTTTAGTTCTCCCTTCTGGAATTATCTGTAATCCAAGCTATATTATATCTGGTGCGATTATAAAACTCTAGTTTATAGTTAATTGAGGTGTTAGGGTCACCTGATCCACTGAAATCAGTTACATTTGCAGTGTGCCCGTTGTACCATAGTATCTGCTCTAGGTAACAGGTACAAGGCGAAAGGACCATCTCCTTAAGGGATGTAGCTCCTAGTGATTTGTAATTTAGGGAATACCACACCATTCAAGTGTGGTTGTGATTTTGGTTAATTTATTGAAAACAACTTCCAGGTGACGATGCTCCTGTCTCACTTGAAATGACAATGTCAAGTTTCTCTGTTCAATGTAGTATTCTTGCAGAGATTTTTTGGGGAAGAGATCGTGCGTAGATGACAGAATTGTCATCAATTCCTGATCACTCTGTTCTAGAGTGGGATTTGGATGGTTTTGTTATTCTGAGTGATCTTGTTTTCTGCCATTGAAAATATGGGTGCCAAATAAGCGTATAATTACGATGTTTGATCCCTGAGCTTCAGTAGCAGAACATCAAAATTAATTTAAGCATCATTGCAAAGCTGTTGGATCATTATTTGGAATCTAGCTTCAATTTCACAGCACAACTTCAAAATCAATTCAAGTATCACTGCAACGCTATGGGAAACTAGCATATACTAAAGTAGCATTTGTTATGATTTTCTTAATTGGCATTTACTACAAAGCTGGAAACCTTAGTTTGGATATGAAAATGCATGTCTGATTCAAATCAATCAGATTTATGTAATATCATGATTTTCAGGTAGAATAATGAGAGGCAGATAAGAGAAAAAATATAGTCAAGCGTGCATATATTATACAAATTAAAAATGGAGCTTTGTATTCATGAAGTTAAATGTTCAAGTTAAAATTAAAAATGGAGCTTTGTATTCACTAAGTTAAATGTTCAAGTTAAAAGCTATTGGAAAACTAACATATAGTGAAGTAGCCTGTTACAATTTTTCTAAATTCTCATATATAGTACAAATTCTGGAAACCTTAGTTTGGATATGTAACATATAGTGAAGTAGCCTGTGTTACAATTTTTCTAAATTCTCATATATATTACAAATTCTGGAAACCTTAGTTTGGATATGAAAATGCATGTCTGATTCAAATGAGTCAGCGTTAAGTTAATTCATGATTTTTCAGGTAGATTGGGGAGATAAATCAGGGAAAAAAGGAATATATAGTGTTATGGAAGTTTTTAAATTAAAGGTGTTATTTAATTGTTCTATGGTTTTGGCTTTTTTTTTTGTTGGAAGTCGGTGATATAAATCTGAACGAAATTTCAATTTTCTATTGTTTAAATTACATTTCTGAATGTATAAATAGTTTTAGCATATGCTGAAAATCCCTGAGGTACTTTAATTATACAGTCGTAGCCACACTCAGATCTGCAGATCTTGCAAGTTCTCACTGAATTACATAATCAGGAAAAAGTAAACAAAATATCTGCAGATCTTGCAAGTTCTCACTGGATTACATAATCCAGAAAAAAGTAAACAAAATATCCCCTGAAAAAGCTCAATACGTAATACGTAAAATGTTTAGACTACAGTAGTGAAGTAGCCTGTGTTACAATTTTTCTAAATTCTCATATACATTACAAATTCTGGAAAGCTTAGTTTGGATATGAAAATGCATGTCTGATTCAAATGAGTCAGCGTTATGTTAATTCATGATTTTTCAGGTAGATTGGGGAGATAAATCAGGGAAAATATGGTCAAGGGAATATATATATATATTGCTTGGAAGTTTTTAAATTAAAGGTGTTATCTAACTGTTTTACGGTTTTGGTTTTTTTTTGTTGAAAGTTGGTGATATAAATCTGAACGAAATTTCAATTTTCTGTTATTTAAATTGCATTTTTTAAATGCATAAATGGATTCAGCATATGCTGAAAATCCCTAGAGCACTTTGATTATACAGTCGTAGCCACTCAAATCTGCACAGATCTTGCAAGTTCTCACTGGATTACATAATCCAGGAAAAAAGTAAACAAAATATCTTTTTTGAGTAAGTGCATGGGTAGACGCTACATTTTGCGTCGAGCACATGGGAAGGGGCAGACTGCTGGACATGATTTCTTGGATGAAACGAATGTAAGAGAGAGCGTCGACAGCTAGGAAAAAAGTAAACAAAATATCTGCAGATCTTGCAAATTCTCACTGGATTACATAATCCAGAAAAAATAAACAAAATATCCCCTAAAAAAAGTCAATACTTAATATGTAAAATGTTTAGACTACAGCTTAAATTAAATGCAAGTTAAATTTTCTAATGTAACAAAATATTCCCTGAAAAAGGTCAATACGTAAAATGTTTAGACTACAGTTTAAATTAAATGCAAGTAAAATTTTCTAATGTTTATTTTGCAAAAATGTTTTCTTGTGTTCTTTCAAATTTGCTTACTAGTTTTTCTAACCAAAATATTTTAAGAACCTTTTTTTTCTTTAAAAGCTATATCCTTATTTGACCTCCAAAGAAATTGCCAAGCAAGTTCTCAGAATTTCACTTACTAGTTTTTCTAACCAAAATATTTTAAGAACCTTTTTTTCTTTAAAAGCTATATCCTTATTTGACCTCCAAAGAAATTGCCAAGCAAGTTCTCAGAATTTCACTTGTGGTTGCCAAGCAAGTTCTCAGATTAAAATTCGAACTTTGCCGATTTAGAGAGCTTCAAGGATGATAGATATTTATTGTCTGACATGACTTTGACATCGATTTGATTTCAAAATATTTAACATTGACAATGGCTTTCATAATAGACTCAATTGTCCTTGGAAGACAAATAGTCATTGACCACCACTTGAAGTGGCAGGCAACTGCTTTAGATGCAAATTGAGCTTTCATATATTTCTCTTCTCTTTTTCCGAAAATGAAAAAATAACTTAATTTATACGGAATAAAAATTACAATCATTACTTGCATTAAGCACTTGTCCAAAAGATCCTTGCAGAGGAAGTGAAAACTACCAAAAAAAACTGTGCTAAACAGGAGCTCAAAAAGAATCAGAGTTCTCTCTTCCAAAACTTTACTATCAAACTTAAAAGCTGTTTATCAGCATAACCAAAACTACAGCTTTTACATATTTGACCAAACAAAATCAATACATCAAGGGTATCCTGTGCTAAAATAGCAGTCAAGAAACTCAGAAAGAACATGGTGATTTTCCATTAATGCCAGTCCTTTCAATAGATTATCTTATGCAACTGATTTTGCTGTCTGTAAACATGGACGAACCTGATATCCTGGAAAGTGCCAGCGATTATTTTCAGCTGCTCTGTTATAGCCTGCAAACCGATATCCTGAATTTGTACCTGTACACACATCCACTGTGTAACCAGTAAGGAATCACCAAATAATATAATAGAGCTGTCCACCTGTAAGTCACCAACACACTTAGGCACCGTTTGCTTGTACTTTTCCTGTAACTGCTTTATATACAAATTGAGCTTTATATTGCACTCTTCTTTTTGGCTGTCTTTCCTGATCTTTTATAACTATCAATTGTATGATTTTGGAATACGTTATTTTATTTTGGCAAACACAAAGTATACAATAGTTTGGTTGCATCACTCTGCTAATGATGGAAGGCCACGAAACAGCAAGAAACAAAAGTGAGAAAAGTTAGTGGAACAGCACCGAACAAGTTTTCAAGTTGTGAGACACTATTTGTTGGATAAAAAAAGTCGAGCTGATATACACGTACAAAGATGGTCACATTAATGATAAACACGGGACTATCAATATTGGTCACATCAAACTTGAGGGTAGTATCGTCACTCGATCGGATTCCATGGGACTCTTAAGGGCCATCATATGGAACATCGTTATGCCGTTTGAAGACCATACTTTGATGCATAGGAAGGACTTTATCCGCTTGGGACACATTGAACAACAAAGCATTACTTGAATGTCATCTGGCTTTATTTCCGTTTCTGAAGTGGTGATGCTTTCACTTTCGTGTTGTTTCAGTTTCTGGAGTGATTGATACTTTCACCTTCGCTTTTCAAGGAAGTCATACTTTCACTTTCAATTCTTTTACGTTCACTCTCACCTTTTTACTTTTACAATAAATTCTTTTAAGGTGAAAGTAGACTTAATCTGTGCTTATTTTCGCTGGGAGTTAATTATATTTGACTAAAGTGTGAAGAGCCCGACTTTTACAACCATTATAATTCTTTTACAACTTTTTTTTTTTTGTTTGAAAGTGAAATTAATTAATAAAGTTAAGAGGCATGACTTTTTCAAATACTATGACTTTATTCTTCCACTTTGGAAGGTGGAGAATGCATGTTTGACTAGGATGTCTTGACTTTGGAAGGTGGAGAAGGCATGTTTGAATACAATGAGTTTGTAATTTGTTTTTTATCAAAAGTTTATTGTATTGGGTGAGTTCATTCAGTTGAATGGAAGCTGAATGGGTTTAAATGCACAATGACTTTGTAATTGGTTTTTATCCAAAAGTTTATTGTATTGGGTGAGTTAATTGAATGGACGCTGAATGGGTTTAAATGTTTTTTCAGTTGTTTTTTTAAAAAGTTTATTGTATTGGGTGAGTTCATTCAGTTGAATGGAAGCTGAATGGGTTTAAATGGTTTTTCAGTGGGACAACTAGGCAATCTATTCCTATACATTAAGGTTTGTTTTTAGTTTAGCTATATATATTTTATTTAATTTTTATGTGGTGTTGGTTGTCTTGAGTAAGTTTATTTACTTGAATTGTTAATTTCATGGTTTTTCATTATGTCAATTAAACAATTTACTCTTCAATTTTATAAGATTGAGTTTGTTTTTTGTTTCAACACATTTTAGGTGATTTTAATGAATGTGTAGTTGATTTTTTCCCGAGGATTTGCACAACACATCAAATTAGTGACAATTACTGTGTTTAACCCATGGGAATCACACTGGGGATTTGCACATCATATCAGATTACTGACAATTACTGTGTCTAACCTCGTGGGCATCAAACAGGGGATCTGCACAACACATCAGATCACTCACAATGATCCGACAACAATGACACCAATTGATTCTCGATGTTATGTGTGTAGCTCATATTAACTTATTTTAGTGAGATTGGTCGTATATGTATGAAAAACTAACATAATGGTAGTGACACTCTTTTGAAGCAAATAGTTAATTTCTGTTTTCTATCAATGACATCATAGAAAATTAACAAAAGCATACAATTAACCATTTTTTGGAGAGTTACAAGTTGAAAGCCACGTCATTTGTTTGATATATTAATTCAGTCCTTGATGTTTAATTCTCTACTTATTATTTCCTTAGCTAATTAGCCTTTTAATGCTTTACTAAAATGTAGCGTTTTGAACTTCGAGGACTTGCCTAATATCAACTTCACAACCTTGTAAGAAGATCCCTGCTCTAATGTAGAATTCAATTGTAAGTGGGTTTGGAGAAAATAGTTTGGTATCACCTCCATTTACATTGGAGAATGAAGATATCTTTCAAGAAGAGAACATCAAATGATTAATTTTTCTAAACACTATTAATATAGACGACTGCTTGATTGCATATCCCTAGAAAAATGTGAGTTTCTTCAAGAATACTACATGTATTTTACTATATGAGTGTTCACAATACAATGATGAATACATAAATATGGAGAGACAACATCCCCATCAATATGTAATGCTAACCACCTAATAAGTCCTACTTGTGACAAGTTTTGTTAGAGTAAATATCCCAATCAAAAGTCTAATGACCATATATAATGGTCTCATGACAACCACATTGACCTCTATGCACTCATCCCACCACTTGATTGTGTACACACCACATGTACTTTTGCCCTCCTCAAATAGCCAGGGACATTATCACAAGTATCGGTTCTACACTAGTAAACAACTAGTTTATTGTAACATAGAAACAAGTAGGAACTACACCATATTCCAACACTACTTAGTGAGTACTTCTTGTCTTGTCACTTTGATTCAAGTTGGGCATCTTTATTATGTACTTTGTTCATGTAGGGTGAATCAGTGTGTTAAAATCCATCAAAATCCATATAAAGGGACAACCATCCATTAGAATGCATAGGTACTCAAACTCCATAACCACTAATCTAGAATGAAGCATTTCACACAAGTTTTTTTAACTCCTTGGAAAATTCCCCTTGAATGTGCAACACACTAGTCACTATTTCCTTAATTGACCATGACACAATATAACTTGAGATACTCGACTAGTCTTTAGATCAATGAGCATACTTTCCATGATCTAGTATATAAGAAATCAACTTAAGTTTGAGGGTTACTGAGGCTCTTTGACGCGATAAGATAATCCTCTCTCTTAGAGAGGGGTACAATCCCCTCGATAGGGCTGTCAGTGACTAATAATTCCAAGAGCTAATACAATACAATGAAGGCAACCACTTTCCATTGAGATTTGACCCTTAAGTTTTAGATCTTGGGATACATTTTCACCTATAGGATTTTACCCACACAAGGCCAAGGGGTCCGTACTCCTATTTAGAGGTTGCAACAACTTACCCTTTACGTGTTTCACAACATTATTACACCTTTATGACAACTACATGAACTTACATAGAGGGAAAACACCAATCTTCAATTTGAGCAAATCGTTGATGATGGACACCAATCCAAGCATACATCACACTTTTTTAGAGTCTCTTTGCAAGGCTTTCTTAACCATAGTGCAATTATTTTGTACAAACCAAACAACTAGATTATAATATCAAGATAATTCCTTTAAAAGTTGAAGAATCATCTCACATGCGATCTTCCCTTGAGCTTCTCACATAAACATTGAGTTTAACATAGTTAACACACAACTACCTTGAATTGGTAACTAGACACAAGGATATAACCACACCACATGGGATCCCATAAATATTGGTTAAAATCTCTTAATAGCCAAACCATTGTGCCTAGACAACCACACAAAATCATCGCTTTTGCAAAATTAATCATGTGTATAGAGCACATGGATATAACATTTTCACAATGTTGAATAGAAGAGCTTGTTAGGCTTTGTTTTTAGTAAGCTCAATAATGAGGTCAAAACATTTGTGATATTTTCAAGCTCGCTAATAGGTTTGTTTTTCTATTAATAGTTTGGTAGGTTGGCCTCCAACATTTGGAGAAATCAACCTCCATTCATGCTTGATTTATTACACTAACAAAGTTGCACTAGGGTCTTGTTGATCAAAATTTGGTCACCTATATGTTCCCGCTCCTGGAATAATAATAACAAAACCATTGGAAGATGCAAATTTTTGAACTATTATATGTTCATTGCATAGCCCTTGGTATAAGCTTAGCCATGCATTTCGCGGAATCAAAATCAAAGTCTCCATGACCAAAATACACATACTTCTGTCCAAAAGTCCAATGGAGGTATTACAAGAAGAAATATGAAAAATGTTCTAAGTGACATGTTCTCTCCTCTCTTTTCCCTTCACCTCTATTAATTCTCTCATTTTATACTTAGTCATTTTTCCCATTGTCTCATTACTTTCATATTCCCCTTACCATTTTCCACACTTAGCCATTTTTCCTTATTCATTTTCACGTTCACATTCATTTCCTTTTTCCTTTATTTTCCTTTCCATTTTCATTATCCCATTTTATTTACTATGGTTTATTGGGGGTTTGCGAGTTGGTGATATTTCCTAAGAGTATGTTTGATCTCCGCTACCCTCACAATGCACTTTGACTTCCACCACCTTCATAATGCACACAACTCTTTTTACTACTCTTTACTATGTAACTCTTTTTTACTACTATTTACTATGTAACTCCTTCAACACTTAGCCAAATATATGAGTTACCGCGAGTCACTAGTTGGTGATATATTATTTCTTTCATATATCAAGTTCAAGTCCGTCTGATCGATTCTCCTCTCCTATCCACTTTAGTTAACACTTATAAAATTTCACACTTATTTCTTACTATGTCTTATCTCGGGTTCGCGGTGATTTCTAAGATTCTCACCTACCTCCGCATTCACATAACCCCGCAAACCCGCCATATTATTTTAATAATATTTTCCTATCCTAAGTTCTATGAGGAACATCTCCAAGTGACACATGAAAATTTATTAACCAATGAGATATATCCACATGACAGTTAAATGGATGGTGCCACATGACAACTAATTAATGGAGACACGTGACAACATACAAAAAGTGACACATGACGTGATTTTATTGGATGACATATGACAGATTCTTATTAACAAATTGTTAGCGTATTGAGTGATGACACATGGAAACATTTGGTTGGGTGACTCATTATTGCTGACTTGGCATATTGGTGGTTGACTGAGCATGCAAAATTATTATTATATTCAACAATTTTCCAAGGGTCGAATCCTCCAAGCTCCATAGTCTCCTCTCTTCTTTATTTATTATCAAGTGTATGCTACACTTAACATTATATACCACTAAGACTATTTGATTCTCGTACATGTGGGATAAGAATAATGAAGAAAATTTGAAATTCAACAAAGGAGGTCGAAATTAAATCAAGGGTCCACATTTACCAATCAAACTTGATCGACGGTCGCTGAGTCACGATATTGCAAAGGCTATATTTTGAGCTCCCAACCTCCGTTTGCAGCAAACTTTATACCTTTGGAAAGACATTTCAATGTAGAAGATGGTGGTATAGGTTTCAAGTGCTGAAAGTTGATACATTTTTCTCAGAAATTAAAATATTATTTAGCTGCATTTTTTAATTGGCCTGCGTGACAACTCAACTTCATGAGCTCATATTTTGAGATTCAGGCAATGAATTTGAATTTTTTTTATATCTTTGGAAATATAAGACGATGAATATCACATATGAAATGATTTCCGTGGCTAAAAAATTTATTATCATTCCCATAGAATTAAAACATATTCATCATCTTTTAAAGGGAAATCAATTAAATTTCAAAAAAATAACTTTAATTAAAACTTTTATTAAAAAAAGGAGAGGGACCCACTTTCAATATACTTGTATTAATGATGTGAATTCATTAATGAGTAATTAATGAGGCATTAATTAAAGGAAACGTTTCAAGAATAAACTTATACAAGAATTTCTAGAAGGGTATAAACAATTGAGATGGTTCTTGTAACTGTCGACGAAGACAATAAAATGACAACAAGAAGTAAATGAAAACATGAGAGACCATCATAGTAAGTTTATGCTGATCACATCTTTATTTCTTTATCAGTTCTTTCACCCAGTTATTCTACTTCTTTGACTAGAAAGGTTTAATCGAAGTCTGATAACTTCTCCCTTTCTTCTTTCTAGGTCTTGCTGTTCTATTATTGCCCACCATCCTCCTTCTACAAGCTTAATTATTGTTTATATTTGCTTTATGTTCCGCGGGAGCCCCAATCCCAGTCCTAAGGACAAATGCATTTTAAATTTCAAAGGCTTTGTAACAGATTATATATTTTTTTTCAGAAATTTGAAGAGAGCTATTTCAGGATCAGTTTTGACTGTGCTTTGTAACTCTGAGTTTTGAGTATAAAGTATTTGAGATTGATCTATCATTATCTTTATTTGAGCTTCCCAGGTGTCCACTCTGTTAAATTTATTTTATGCATGCAGACCATCTTCTTTTTTATTTTATGTGATCACAAATTTTTAGTTTAACTATGATGGATGTGAAGAAATTTTGTCTATCTTTTTTAAATGTATGAAGTGTGCGGTTCTTGGTCATTTCTCATGAACTCTTTCTTTCTTGTTATTTTTTTTTTCTTGCAATCTTTATATTTCTGTGACTATCATGATGAACTTCTGCAAAGTCCCATATTCCAAAGATCTAGAGTCCCAAGAAAATCTTAAAGTAAAGAGGAGTACCACCTCTATAAAAACGCAAGGGGATTTACATCCTCGTGAGGTTGCCATTTCAGTTCTAGCGGATTTAAGAGTCAATAGGTCTATTTTTTGGAACTCGACTCAATGAATATATCAATTCAACGATTTTTAATAAAGTAAAACCCACTACATAAAACACAAATCTCTTTCAAGCTCTCACCAACCAACCATACTTGAATTAGTAAGCCAACTTCTCGAACCCATATCAAGATTGCTCCTTGGAGATGGTATTGAACACGAGATTTATTATTATTTATTATTGATATAGTCACTCTAAACTAAGTGTTGTAGTTGCTAGTCTGTCCACTATAAGTCAATCTTGTGCAAGCCTTTCAACATCTCAGGGTGCAACCACAATGGGAGCAACATGTCCCAAATGAGTTGACCCAAAAATTTCAAGCTTCACCATAGAGGTGGTCCAGGTGGATATCGGTGGCCACCCACCTTTTCCAACCGGCTTAAAACAATTTTCTGACAATTTTGGTAATTTACTATTTTTAGCAGTTTTTAACTTCTGGGGCCATTTTGAGGGTCTAAATGAAGGTTTTTTGGGATCAAGGTTCTTAATGATAGTCGAAGACTCTAATTGAGCCCCCAAAATGAATTTTCTCGACGATACCTTTCCAACGAACTATTGTGCGCCCTAAACAAGGATCGTATGCCAAAGTTACGCCCCCGGGAAGTTGATACACCAAACTACCCAAAACGGGGTCCACAAAATTGTTAGCTTTTCATCTTACGGGGCTAGGGTTTTGGATTTTCTTTATGATAAAAATGACTTTGGAGCATCATTGTAAAATTATCTTCTTGCGAATGAGAGTAGCCGTCACAACTCTTCTCATAGATAAGTTGCCACCATTCTAGCGAGTCTTTCATTCTATATTTTTACAGTCTTTGTACATTTTCGCTCATTAATAGAAAATTGTGTATTACTATATCTCTATGTTTATAATCACATCTATGATACATTTATGTTATATTATTGGATATCTAGGATATCTCTGTACATTTCTTTATTATATCTCCGCTCTCATTTCGTGCCGAAAATAATCCAGATCAGTGGTATCCGAGCAGACTGCTCCTGATAATTTTTTTAGTTCATGTCCTTGATGAGGTCCGAGTATAGAAAGTTGGGTCTCGAGCTTGTCTCTAATACAATCGCTCTCGCACGCCCAAGAAACCCTCCATGGCGGAAGAAAATAAAAACGACGGAGCAGACGATTCTATTAATTTGTTTCTTGAGCAAGCTCTCACGCGATAGGGGGACGAAATGATGGAGATTTTTTCCCACATCCTTCAACGCCCGCCGATAACAACATGCACATCTTCATCAAACAACCACTTTGGAAGCACCTCTCCTTTCAAGGTACAAGTTAATTTAGATATTTCGATATTTGAATGTGAGATAGATGCGGATGCCCTAGACAAATGGTTAAATCTATTAGAAGATTATTTCTCTGTTCACCATTTTTCAGACAGGGAAAATATCACCTTCGCACTCCTCAAATCTCTCCCCCATGTCAAACATTGGTGGGAAAATTACTGGGAGAAAAGTTCCACAGAAGAGTCTGGAATATATGGGGTCGATCCCACTTGGGATTTTTTTGTGGATGTAGTAAAGGAACAATATTACCCTGTTGGAAACTATGAGGAGAAATATATGAGATGGACCACACTGCGACAAGAGAGGGGCCAAGCAGTTACAGAGTTCACCAAGTTGGGTATCAAAGAATCCGAATGACATTTGGTTGTAAAATACCGTGGGGCTCTACACAGATACATCCAAACTGAAATGGATTTTCTGGACATCTCATCACTCGGTGCTGCTTATCGATATGTTGTTAAAATCGAGCAGAAATTTAAGCACTAGAAAAAACGGGAGTTCGGGTCTGCAAATCCGCAACAACCAAAGTATGATAAATATGGCCCTGACAAATAACTTCCTAAAACCAGTTTAAGCCAGAGGAAAAGAAGGGTCACGGGAAGATGAAGGACACCAGAAAATGGTGTGATTTTCACAAAATCCCTTGGCACAACAACGATGAATTTCTCTTAAAACAGTCATTGGTGGCCGAGATCAAAGACAAGGAGCTGAACCTTGATTTAGAATCTGATTATGAAAATACTGGTAAAAGACAAATCATCAACGCATACCCCACTGCTATTTTCGCGACCACAACAATTCAACCAGAAGAACCAACAGATCCTGAAAGGGGGGAGCACCTTTGTCATTCACATATGTGCGTGAAAGGGACCCCATTGCATTTTATTGTTGATAGCGGAAGCCAAAAGAACCTCATCTCAACAGAGGTCATCAAACAGTAGGGATTGTTGACAACACCACACCCGCAACCATACAACATCGGGTGGCTTTGCCAGGGAAGAGATCTTTGTGTCAACCAGCAATGTCGATTGTCATACGACATCCAACCCTTCAAGGATGAGGTATTATGTGATGTTTCCCCACTGGATGTCTGTGATGTTTTTTTGGGCCAACCATATATGTGGAAGTGCCATGCTGTTTATGAGTCACAACCCTGTAGTGTCATTGTTACTTTGGGGGGTCGTATCTACATAATACCAGAGGCAATTCCAACTGTTGTCCCACCTAAACAGTGTTGCAAGTGTCTCATACTACAAAATTCAACTTCTTCACAATTTGTTCAAAGCGTGAACAGAAGAACACCACTGCAGCGTCAGTTCAAGCACCTTCTATCCAACAGAAGCAGGTTGACAAGATTGCAACAAAGTGTAAAGATTCCTTCTGCACACAGGCATCTCATGTATCCAGACTGGTTAAAAAGGTCCAACCCTTCCACCCACATTTTCGTGACAACCTTCAACAAGTTAAGCAACACAACTTCTCCAACAAGGCAAGCAGCTCATCAAGATGCAGATTCAACAAACGCTTTTCCCTCTCCCTCGGGTACTCAACGCAATGGGACCATTGATTCCTAAGGAGAGATGATTTATCCAGGTCGATATCGGTGGCCACCCACCTTTTCCAACCGGCTCAAAACAATTTTCTGGCAATTTACTATTTTTAGCAATTTTTAACTTCCGGGGCCATTTTGAGGGCCTAAATGAAGGGTTTTATTTATTTATTTTTTTTATTTTTCAGTATTGAGGTTCTCAATGAAAGCTAAAGGCTTTGATTGAGCCCCCAAAATGAAGACGATACCTTTCCAACAAGCTATCGTGCACCCCAAACAGAGATCGTATGCCAAAGTTACGCCCCCGGGAAGTTGATACACCAAACTACCCAAAACAGGGTCCACAAAATTGTTGGCTTTTCATCTTCTAGGGTTAGGGTTTTGGATTTTCTTTATGATAAAAATCCCTTTGGAGCCTCATTGTAAAATCATCTTCTTGCGAATGAGAGTAGCCGTCACATCTCTTCTCATAAATAAGCTGCCACCGTTCTAGCGAGTCTTTCACTCTGTATTTTTACAATCTTTGTACATTTTCGCTCATTAATAGAAAATTGTGTATTACTGTATCTTCGTGTTTATGGTTGAATCTATGATACATTTCTGTTATATTATTGGATATTCGAGATATCTATGTACATTTATTTATTATATCTCCACTCTCATTTCGTGCCGAAAATAATCCGGATCAAGAGGTGATCACACTAAGTGTGGTACCTAACATTGCCATCGTCTATGGCTAGGAAAAAGAGTGGCTCTTTGTTGTCGCCTTGGAACAACTCACAAGTATCTTGCCTTACTAATTGCTAGATCCTCTGGTTCCTTGTTCTTCCTTACTATATATTTGGCAGTGACACAAATGTGCTTGTCCCCCAACACGTTGACCTCCAACAAGTGCTGCTTCGACACCACAAGCATTCCATGAAGAACACACATAGCTCAAGGGAAACATGCAAGAGAAACACACATCAAGCAACTAAAAACAAGATGAATCCATATAGCAAAAGTGAATATTCACATTGCTTGATTTTTTTCCACAACCAATTGATGAATGTGGGCACAAGAAGATCTGGCCCTGAATTAACACAACCAATAAACAAGTGTCTACGATATCACGAACAACTACTTGATCTTCAAGTAGATTGATCAATTTGAGATCATGCTCTGAAGAGGTGCCTAAAATAACAATAATATAAAAAATAGTATGACACAAATAAAAAACTTATGAAGCAACATGGGCTTCACTTTGTGCCTCAAATCATTCATGCAAGGCTTATGCAACATGGATTTTTGTCATGAACAACAAACACACTACATGAACAAATCTGGAGGGCATTATACACTCTTGTAGATTAGTCCAAACAATAGCGTTACCTTATATAATATATATATATAGACTTGATGAGAACAATAAGCTAAATATGAGAACTCTAGCCCTAAAAACCCATATTTTCACATCAAAAACACAAAAAATTAACCTTAGAAACAAGAAGTGGTGCTATCAGTGGTACATTTTTTTAATATTAATATTAATATTTTTTTATTTGGTGTTAAAATTACAACCTTTTGCAACCAACATGGTTACCAACTTGACAATAACCCTTTTTATATATATATTTTTTTTCAGATGTAGTCTTTAGTTATAGTTTTTACCCACATTTCAAAAAGTGGTACTACCAGTAACAACCTCCTTTTTATTTGGGGTTAAAATTACAACATTTTGCAACCATTACTTGTGATGTTGCTAACAAAAACCTTAAAATCAACCCCCAAATTGAAAAGTGGTGCTATCAGTAGCACCCCCCTACCCCTCAATTTTTTGTTGGATTTATAATTATAACATGTTATAAATCATGGCCTCAACAATTGGTACCATTATAATGAAAATCTTAAAATCAACCCTTAAACCCTTAACCAATATCACATTTTTTTTAAAACTTTTTTTAATTGATTATTATTAGTTTAAAATTTTTACTCACAGTCAAAGTTACAGCTTCTTTGAAATGATGACCTTAACAATCAGGTACCATTATGACAATTTTTTTAAAATCTACCTTGAATTGATGCTATTAGTAGTACTCTTTCTTATTTATTTATTATTATTGTTTTTTTAATCTAAAAACATACCGGTTCAACTTTATATTATATACAAAAAAATGGTTGTACATTAGAGAAACTGGTGGGGACATGCCTTAAAAGAAACCAACTCCCTACAAGGTGATTATCATTAGAGTTTTCATGCCAGACATAACTGAGTTTTTCCTCCATAGGGTGATCACAAAAAAAAAAAAAACTAAGATAATAGCCTACATCTATGCATGATAACAAAAAGAAAGAGAAAAACATTATCAAACTAGATATCAAACACTTGGAGAATGGGTAGTCTCCTCCTCCTCCAACTCTAGAACCAACTATGTATCATTATCCTCATCTTGGGTGGCCTCTGGTGGCTGAGAATTTGTATCTAGCACAATGGGGTTGGCACGAGTTCTTACCGAATTGGAAGATCTCTCCACCTATTTCCCTTTACCTTCATCCTTTTCCACCTTTGAAATAGTAATCTTGATACCGAAAACTGTCTGACACATGGATTCAAATTTCCCCTCAAAATTTTTGATAATACGAAGAATCTCTTGCTGCTCTTATTTGTTCTTCTCGAGGGCTTGGGCTACTACATTTTTCACTGACCAACAGGTCTATGCTACCCTGAAATACTTGGTATCCCGTGTCTAAGAATGGATTGGGTCCTCCACCTGTCCCTTAATATCCTCCAAGATGTCGTCATCATGAGTAATATATCATTTGGCTCTTACCTTATCCTGCACAACCTCTACTTCCTACTTTGCCACCACTGGACATTTTTCTTCATAAATTTTCCACTTTGGATGAGGTGATCAGGGTCTGGGAGGATGGAGCCTTGCCATTACCTCCCCTTACTTTTTTTTTTCCTGCATTCCCCCCCACCATGACCTCTGCTCATCTTAATTCCCGGGAGCAAACACCACTTGAAGCAAAATGAAAGGTCGAACTGCAACCACAACACAAACAAACACATGGAAATCATGAGTGCGACGAACCAAAAGGGGAGATCCCACATAATCCTTCCGGTCTTGAAAAACACTCCTATCTTTTTTCTTGGGTTATGAAACAAAAAATCCATAAAAATCCAAACCACATACAGAGCATAGAGAAATTGAACCAGAGACAAAGTGTACCAAGAGAGATTCCTGGAGCCCAAAGGGCAGATTTCCTTCCTGCAAACCAGGGTTGACTATCTTGACAGAGACATTCTGTGCTTTAGAGCAGACTCGAGCCAACTGGAGCCTCAAATCCAATCGAGTAAGGAAATAACCCGCCCCCTCCTGAGATTCTCATCATTTTGTAATCACCCAAACTTCTCCTCATTAGAAAATGATAAACCAACTTATTCCATGCACTCCCTCCATTCAAGACGCACCATTAGAGCACAAGCTTGAGATTCCTCTCGTTATACCATTGATATGCAAAGCCCATTAATGATATCATCTTAGAAATTGGAGTGGGGGATGTCGTACCCCTCCCTACACACTTCACCTTCCAAAAACCATGTTTGAACAAACCTTCCCTACCCCAAGTTGATGGCCTTTCATTGCATGACCAAGTGGCATCCTGGCACGATGCATGTGTGTTCGTGGCCCCACCCGTTGACGCCTCATATGGGTGATTATTTATAGATATTTAGGGTTTAAAATTAAAGCATTTCTAAAATCGTGACCTAAAAAATACGTAATATTGCAAACACAATCACAAAAAATAAAAACACTCAAAATAAAGAAAAATAAAGAAAAAATAGAGGGAAAACAACAATGAAACTAGGGGAAAATAAGTTAAAAAAACAAAAACAACCCCCCAAAAAAAACAAAAACATATCGATTAGACAACTATATTTTAAAAATAATTTAAAAAAGAAAAATTAAAGAAAACCAAACCTCCATCCTCTTTTAAAAAAACCGTATATATATATATATATATATATATATAATATTAAAAAAATAAAACGAATTTAAATAATAAAAAATAAAAAATAAAAAAACAAATAAAAACCAAAATAAAAAAACAACAAAAAGTGGAGGGGGGACTTCTGGAATAACTCGCTTGCCACTTTGCCCCCTCCTCCACCCTTTCCCTTCCACCCCTCCCAAGGTCATCACTCGCCCCTTGAAAGAGATGGGTGGGGAGGGGGGAGGGGTGTGATTCCTAGAATTTCCCACCTATGTTGTTGCCCCACTTTTCCTTTTTTGCTCTCCCTCCCTTTTCTCTTTCTCCCACCCTCATCCTTCTCTCTCCCTCTCCCCCCTCTCAAATTTGTTCCCTACAACTTGAAGGAGTGGCGAGTTACCAAACAAAGACTTTGGGAGGAGACTCGAGGGGGAAAACGTTTTTTTATTTTTATTTTTATTTTTAACTTTTTTATCAAAAAATGTTTTATATGTTTTTCTTCTTAATTTTAGTTTTAATTTATTTAATTTTTTTATAATTTTGTTTTTTTTTAAAGGAGGGAAAAGGACATGCAACAACGAGTTTTTATTGTTTTGTTTTGTTTGTTATATATATATATATATATGATTTTGTTTTGTTTGTTTGTTTTTTTAATAAGTAAATGTTGTCTTTTCTTATAGTTTTGTTGTTTTTCTCCAAGTTATCATTTATTTATTTAATTATTTTCCATGTAGCTATGCACATGAACCCTCGAAGAGTTTACTGTCATTGATGGGTGGTAACTAAGGTAAATAATGGATGTAGATTATATATGCATGATTGACAAGGACACAAACATGTTGGGTCTTCGCGGTAGTCCTGTAGAAGCTTGAATCCTCCATTATCCGTCTTTAGGAAGTCCTTAGCTTCAACGCTTTTGAAAGTTATCGTCTGCTTCGAGAGCCTGACCATCCTTTTGAAAGTTGAAGGAGCTAATGAGACAAGTGATTCTCCCTATAAATGGATAATCCTTCGTTCCTTGTCAAACTTGTCTATACACCAGGGAATTAATTCCTTGAAATCATAAATTTCTGGAACACAACCTGCCGTTGCAATTCCTGATGTCCAAATCATGTTCAAACTCTTTTCCGGAGGTGGTAATGTAGAGTAGTACTTGTATGCTTGCGACGACTGAAACCTTTGGTTTTCTCGTCCCAAGATGTTGATAGTATCTCCGAATAATTGTTCCTTTCTTCGAGCTACCATACTTAACCGAGGTGACAGACTTAATGAAAAATTCTTTTCAAAGTGGTATTATCAAAATACTCCTGTTTATCTCAACAATATGTTTCATGGCTATTAATTCAAGGATTTTTAATGAGAATTAGTATTAAAATTTATGGAAGTTGTCTCGAGAAGCTCATTATTAATAACAATATTAACACTTATACGAGTGTTAGTCATTTCCATAAACTGTTAATTTAATGCACGTTGGGAAGTGTGATACAATGGGATGTACAATGTTGCGAGGTAGCAGACGATTGGGAAAGCGGACAAGTGAGACAATGAGGGATTGGGGTAAGTGGGGATCAAGACTGTGGGATAGGAGAATGACAGGATGGTGGAACAGATTAGGAAAGTGGATGGGAGGAACAATGGGACAACAAGATGAAGGGGTAGTGGAATGGTGGGATGGAGGAACGATGGGTAGTGCTCCACACTTGTGGATAAACATCGTCTTTCCAAAAAAATCTAAGTGTAGGTGCATAATGAGGGTCGCGAAAGTTAAGTGAGGATTTTGCGAGTCATGGAAATTGGGCATAACTAGGTAAATATATAAGGGACTTGTGATGATGATTTTTTTTCTAATTATGTAAGAATATTTGGAATGAAATATACAAGCGAAATGATACAATATTAATCACACTTATGGGTCAACACTCCTCTCACTTCTCTCCTTAAAAATAATTATTTCAGTTGGACTCCAGTAGCTGATCAATCCTTCCAAGCCTTGAAAGATGTTATGTGCACAACTCTTGTCCTAACACTACCAAAATTTGCCAAGCCTTTTGTCCTGGAATGCGATGCGTTATTGAAAGGAATTGGGGTAGTCCTCATGCAAGATGGCCAACCTTTGGATTTCACTAGAAAACAACTATTAGATCAACAATTGGGCCAATCAACCTATGAAAAGGAAATTTTGGCTATTCTGCATGCAATGGATCTCTGACGTCCTGATCTAATAGGGAAACCATTCCAAATTAAAACCGATCATCGTAGCCTCAAGTTTTTTTTGGAACAAAGAATTTCATCCCCATAGAAAAAAAAATGGGTGATCAAGTTGTTTGGATATGATTATGAGATTATTTATAAGATTATTTATAAGATTATTTATAAGATTGTTTGGATATGATGGGTGATCAAAGTTGTAATTTTGACCCGGTTAGAAAAAATGGTGTTACCGGTAGCACCACGTTTTGATTTGAGTGTTGATTTTAAGTTTTTTCTGAGCTACTATATGATTTTTGAAGGCCATGGTTGAAAAATGTTGTAATTTTGACCCTGTTAGAAAAAATGGTGCTACCAGTAGCACCACCTTTTGATTTGGGGTTGATTTTCATGTTTTTTATGCAAAAATATGGGTTTTAAGGACTAGAGTTCTCGTTAAGTCAGTATCTTTGTTAACCATTCCTCACCGAAGTTCGGGAAAAATCAAACATAATAAATCATCGAAAAAGAGCCAAAAGGTAGAACGTTTAGACTATGCTTATTAAATAGGAGTAGAAGGCATGAGAAAGTCTTGTCTCAAGAATTATTGTAATAGATATTTTCTCTGCTGGAGGTTTCCCCCTTGAAGAGGCAAGTGAACTTCACTTTATATCAATAAAGGTATCATTTTTGGTGTTGTGATTCTCTATATTTTGCTGTTTCACTAGTATTTGCTGCAATATTTATGTTTATGCTTATTTATAATACATCTGGTACCTTACATTTATGGTTTTCTCCCGAAATGGTTTCCACGTAAATATTGTGTTCCATGTTGTGTAGTTAATATGTGATTGTTTTCTTATGGTTGATGAATGTTTGAAAAAATAAAAAAATGTCTTATACTAATCCACCCCCCTCTCAGAATAAGTGTGTGCTCAACAATTGGTATCGAAGTGGCTTCCTTCGAAAACAATATAACCATTGGAAGGTAATATCAGAAGCACACATGGATGGTCAAGAAGGTTTCTCCACAAATAGGGCTCCATTGTTTGACGAAACAAATTATGGCTTTTGGAGCATAAGGATGCTAACCTACTTAATGGATCTTGGTTTTGGTATTTGGAAATCAATTGTGACTGGTTATACAGCCCCAACAAATCCTCCAACAGATGCGATTGGGAAGAAGCCTAGTGAACATAATGAAAAATCTATGAATGCCACCTTGTGTGGTTTATCAGAATTCAAGTTTATCAAGGTGATGCATTGTAATTCGACAAAAGAAATTTGGGACAAACTTAAAAATATCTATGAAGGTATTGACAAGGTTAAGATAGCAAAGCTCCCAACTCATTGAAGATAGTTCAAGAGTACGAAAATGAAAGATGAAGAAAATGTTGCAGGCTATCTCCTCCGCGAGGATGAAATTTTCAACACCATTAGAGGACTTGGTGAAAAGGTTGAAGAATTGATGACTGTAAAAAAGGTGTTAAGGTCACTCCCCTTAAGATTTGATGCCAAAGTTTCCTCCATTGAAGAAATAAATGATCTTGATTCCTTAACAATGGATGAAAATTGCATGGGATCCTCACTACGTATGAAACGAGGAAAAAAAAACCATCAAAGAAAGAAGCAACCTTCAAAGCCTCAAAGAAGACAAAGAAAAGAGAGAATAAATACAACGATGCTTCGAAAACGAATTAGATGCAGAGAAAGAAAGTTTTGTGAGAAAACTAGAAAAAGGTATTTGGCGAATACAAAGGTAAGATGCCCTTTAAATTATTTAATTGTGGAAAAGTAGGATATTTTGCTGATAAGTGTCCATATGCAAAGGATAAAATTAATGATGATGAAGAAGACCATAACGTAAAGAAAGGGAGAAAACCTCATCACCAAAAAAAGGGTAAGCATGAAAAGAGAATAACTCTTATAAGCGAAAGAGAATAAATATTTTATGGCCACAGAAACAAAGATTGATGAAGACAAATGGAAAGAAATGATGGATTCAAAAGAAGAATAAAATGACGAAACAGATGGGGAAGTGTATCTTGAAGAAGAACTCATGTGTGCCTTAAGATAAATAAAGAATCTTAGGATAAATAATTTGAAACAAAGGAGCAACTGCAAAAATATGAAGAAGAGGATCATGATTCAGAAGAAAAAATGTCAGAAAGCCTTGAAGAAACAGAAAAAAAATCATGAACCTAAAGTTTCAATTAGAAGAATAAAAAAGGATGGAAGAAGTGGTGAGAATCTAGCTGAAGAAAGCGGAAGAAAATTGCAAAGAGATAGAATATGAAATTCTTTCCTTAAGAAAGGAACTGGAGAAAACAACTACTATCTTGAATAGAAGCTTGAAGTTTGAAAAGGGTACTAAAGCCTTAGATAATATCATCAATTGTCAAAGGTCTCCATTCATTAAGACAAGTCTTGGATATGATGCTTCTCTTGCCTCCCTACCTACACCTGGCCTTGCTACAACCATGGGAGTTTTATTTGTTGTAGGTGGAGTTCATATTGGTTTTCCAGAAGAGAAACCTATTATTGATTGTGCCCAATAGATTGATAAGTTGTCTATTCCTCACATGGCATAATTTGAGCATATAGATGACATTGTTACCGATATGTTGGGTATTTCTACTCCTATAAGTGAACATGAACCTGAGCCTACTTCCTTTGATTAGCCAACACAAAAATATGTGCTCTATCATCATCCTCACCATAAAAATCGAAGAAATGGAAATCATGCTTTTAGGTCTCTTCCAAATTTCAGGAGCATTAGGTGACCAATTCCATTTCATTAATGGAAACAAGTTTTTTGCACATAATGTATCTACAAGATAAGAAGACATACAAAACCCTTCTTCATAGCCAGGGGGTGTTTCCAATGATTTCTTAACTGCTAATTGAATATTGGTTGACAAAATTTGAGCCCAATTGAAAATTACCCCATCTTTAGAAATATGATGCATCAGAGGGACCCATTCCAATTTGAAATTCTAGGGATCCTTCTCACCATAAAGTCTGCAACGCATAATAATTGCTAAAATCTAGGGGTTTTTGAAACTATGAATGGGATATAACCATATCAATCCCACTGTATGTTTCAAGAAGCCATGAAAATTGAAAAACACCCCCATAACTTCAATCGTGACGATGGCTATAAACTCATCCAGTATTAGAAACCGATGATACATTACCTTGATCACTAAACCTCTCCCTTCATTTAAAATTCTTTTTCATAGTTATCTTACATTATAATTTCATGTACTTTTTCTTTTTATTGATTCCTCTATATTTGTTTTTCTTGACCTTCGATCATCATTCTTTATATATATTTAATTTCATGCTATAATATTTAACCCTACTAATTCATTTTTATGTATTGACTATTATCCATTATGGGTTTCTTTTTAATCTCGTCTTATCTCTCCTTCATTCACATTCCTTAATAAAATATTTATTTAATCAATTATTCATCCCCCCTTTCCCTCCCTTTTTTTATCGCTAATATTTGACCGGTACATATCCTTTCCACAATAAAAAAAATCCATTTTTATCTGTTTCCCAATGGTCATTTAGTTATATTTATTATTTTATTCATATCGGCTCCTATTTTCAACCTTTAAATCTGCTGTTGAGCACAATCTTTTATAACTCATTCATCTTTTTTTCCCTTGATGATGGGTGGAGTGTGCACTTGAAACTTTGGATGTTTCAAAACCATCCACACATTTATTTTTCTAGAAATTTCTATAGTAGGGGTATAACTTGTTTAATATAGCTTTGAAAGACATAGGGTCATACAACTAGGGTATGATTAAACTAGGCATATCTATCTCTTCTTCATCTAATACTTTAGCTTTGAAATCATCAAGACTTTTTTATTTTATTTAAGTTGACCCCAAGAGAATCCAACTTGTATATCTTAGCTAAGTATTTAGGCCTAAATGATGAGATTAATTAACTATCATGCAAGTTGCAATATCAACATGAGAAATTATCCAACGTACCATGTCATAATATGGAAAAATATGTGGTCTTGCAAAAACCTTGTAAAGATTTGAATTTTTAATTTCCTGAAGAACATCTGCATCCTCTTCATCTTCATTAGAAAAACTTCCATTCTCGAACATTTCGTGAATTTGAATCCAGTCTAGACAACCCTTATGTCCCGTATTATGAGTTTTATATGAGAAGAAAGAGGAATTGGGATTTATTTATTCATCGAAGTCCTCATATTTTGAGTTCTCAATTCTTTGTTGCTTTCGCTTAACTTTAGGCACCATATTCCCTGTACAAAACACATTTGCAAAAAAAAAATTACAACTATAATATATAAACCTATTTCAACTTTTAATATATAAATAGAGGTTTTTCTTCTTACCAGATTTTAATAGCAGTATGCAATACAATCTCATAAAATTTTAAGTCCTTTTGGTTGTTTGCAAAAACACTAATGGATGGAAAGGGTTTTGAAGTACACTCAAGGGATTTGAGCAAGAAAACCAAATTATTTGATAGGAACATAGTGCTACGAAAAAATAGGCCTGAGTAGACCTCAATCAATCTCCCTTACAATGAATTAATTCAATCAACTAGGAAAAAGTCTTGATAATAATGGTGAATCAAAGTGTTAAATGCCAAATCTACAAGGTAATTCAAAATATAACATATTTAATTTAAAAACTACTGGACATCCAGAAATCTAAAAATCTAGAATTTTAGAAGATGTGTATTTAATCGAAGTTCTAGATCCAGATGCCACGTCATTATGTCATGTTACCTTTAATGCGTAAACCCTTTTATTAGGAGATATAATCTAGAAATTTAGAATCTAGAAAATCTAGAAATGATGTTTCAATGCGAAATCCTAGATCCATATATCTGTGATCTGGAAACTTATTAAAACGACTATCAAACAAGAGATGGATCTAGATACTACATAATATTTGTAGGATGTGGTGAATACCCGCACATAAGATCTAGCTAGCAAAAAAACATACACAACTTGCAAAGGTGAGAGGAAGAGAGAAAAATTGGAGAGAAAGAATGAGAAAATTGTATTAATTGTATTCCACACTCAAAGAGTGAATAATGTACAATAGATATAGGGTGTACATGAGTAACTAATGCACCATAGTAGTGATATAGAGAGATATATACACTCACTGACATACAGTGGAGTGAACTGTCACCTAGTCCTAGTTAAATGATCCATGAAACCATCAATTAATTGAGTCACATGTGTGGAAGTGAGAGAAACACATGCAAATGTTGGTGATAAAACCGAGGTTTCCATGCATGAGTGACTTCCACTAGTATAACTGAGTGTAACTGACTCTGAACTAAAGAGGAACACCCTATTTTGTAGGGAAATATTCTCTAGAGAGAATATTCTCATTTAAGGAAGCATTATCAACATTGGACTATCAACCTTAGGAAAATAATTACCTAGGTGAGTGTGTAATATTTCCAACAACCCCCGAACACTAATAGGGTGTAAATGATGAATGAGTCCCAACAACCAAGGCCATGTTAGGTACCCATTGTACAATGCATCTAAAAATGAAATACTAAAAAAACTGAGGAAAGGGGGAAAACCTCATGGGAAACCCCCCCCCTCAAATTACAATGCATCAAAAAATGGGAAGGAACAAAAGAAATTGCTAAGAAACTGTGTCCTTCACTCCAAGAAAACCTTGCAAATGTGCAAGTTTAGGCTCTATGAATATTTTTTTGAAGATGTAGATGTTTGTATGAATATGATGGAGTAGATGCACCAGTGAGATGTCTGCATATAATCACTTTATCTTATTGTAAATAAGAAGATCTATATCCCATACCATGTGAAGTTTGGATAAAACTTTGTAAATCATGCGACCGGTTCCAGAAAAATTCTGAAAATTTGTTGATTTTGAAATGCTCATAACTTCACTTCTCGAGACTCCATTTCAGACGATTTGTTTTTTTGAAATTGGGTATTTTTCCGAGAGGAATTCAAATTTCCAATTTGTTTTTGCAAATTCTTCTCAGAAAATGTCAAAATTGAATCTGATGTGCACGACTCCCTTTTTGGTTCCTAAGATGCATGCATGGTGCATGCATGTGGCTCCTGAGATGCATGCATGACGCATACAAAAGTGTCAGCATGTGACTTCTGAGATGCATGCATGACATCTTCTGCATGAAATTAAAAAAATAATCTGAAGTGGAGTAGACATCATCTGCAATTAATGGAACAAAAATTTGTGTAGACACTTGTGTAGAAGACTCTTCAGAATAAGAGGTTTGATCTTCTGATGGCTTCTCTTTTGGCTCTATATTGTTAATCTCCTGCATGCAATATTCACAATCTTCTTTGTTCTTGAATAGAACCTTCAATATGGTCCATAGTTTGTTTGGAGTTGAGTCTCGTGATTCATCATATACTTGGTGGAGAATTTCAGGAGAAATAGACCAGAAGATACATCTTATGGAAATATCTTGTCTATTGAGAAAGTCATTTTTCTCATTTATGGAATCAGGCTCTACTACCACTACCATGGTTATTTGGTATAATCCTCTACTTTTGAGAAGAAGTAGAATCTTTGGCTTCCACTCCAAATATTTATATGGTGTTAGAATTGCAGACGACGAGAATTCTATTCTTCCCACATTATTCAATCTTCAATACTTGCAAATAAAGTGTTGGTGCACCTTCTTCCTAGCAGCCTATGGGATATGATACCATGCAATATGTGGTGAATACATGTACATAATATCTAGCTATCAAAATAACATACACAACTTGCAAATGTGAGAAGAAGAGAGAAAAAATGGAGAGAAAGAATGAGGAAATTGTATTAACCGTATTCCACACTCAAAGAGTGAATAATGTACAATAGATATAGGCTACATGAGTAACTAATGCGCCATAGTAGTGATCTAGAGAAATATAGAAACTCACTGACAGACACTAGAGTGAACTACCACCTAGTCCTAGTTAATCGATCCATGCAATCATCAACTAACCGAGTCACACGTGTGGAAGTGAGAGAAACATATGAAATTGTTGGTGATAAAAGCAAGGTTTCCATGCATGAGTGACTTCCACTAGTCGAATTGAGTGTAACTGACTCTGAACTGAAGAGGAATTCCCTATTTTGTAGGGTAATATTCTCTAGAGAAAATATTCTCATCTAAGGAAGCGTTATCAACATTGGACTATCAACCTTAGGAAAATAATTACCTAGATGAGTGTGTAATATCTCCAACAATATTTTAATCCATTTTAAACCATTGATCAAGTAATAAGAGTTAATACCCATCGTTGATTTCTTTTTGAGATAACCCATGTTGTTGCATTGCAATTTAAAAAATTAATACCACATGCACTGTGGAAATTCGTTGTAAAGAATTTATATAGCTAAATCTCTTTCATGTAACTTGTGTGTAGTCGGGGAAAGAATGGAACTTTGCACGGTTAGCGAGTATAGTAAATGTTTTTGGTCACGATTAACATGGATAAGGGATCTGGATATCCGAGAAATTAATATTAGATGCACATAAATTGAAAATCCGAATCCAGATGCTAAGTAGGACGAACATGTTAGCTAACTCGTAACCTAAACAAAGATTCCACATAGGATAACCCCTATTCCATAAAAACATCTTGGTTTGACATATTGACGATATGATGCATGATGTGGACATCTTAGATCCATAATTATTAAGAAATGCATATTCAAAGAAAATACGGATCCAAATATCCAAATATTTGAGATTTAATAAAAATAAGATATAAAGGAAAAGTTGGATTCAGATTCCACATAGGCAAGGTCAAGTCGAATGACAAGTAAAAGGCCACACAAGATTGTTGAACACACACTTATACTGAGCAGGGGGGGTGAATCAATATAAGACAATTTTTTAATTTTTCAAACATTGATCAACCGTAAGAAAACATTCACATATGAGATCAATTAACTGCAGAACATGGAACACAAGATTTACATGGAAACCCTTTCGGGAGAAAACCACAAAACTTCTCTTTACAATTATTTGTAGGAACCAACCTACTGTTACAAATATTTATAGGAACCAACCTACCAGAGACACCAATCCCCACTGGTACAAATCATGGTAGGCACCAACCTATTCTTACATATCTTCATAGAAACCAATCTATTGGAGACACCAATCCCCTCTACTAAGCACCAAATTATCAAGAGACACCAATATATTTGTTTGAGTGACACCAACCTACTCTTACATATCTTCGTAGACACCAATATACTGGAGACACCAATCCCCACCGCTAAGCACCAACTTAGTAAGAGACATTGATATCTTTGTGTGAGTTGCACCAACCTTCACCGAGTCTTCTTTCTACTTCTACCTTCACCAAGTCTGCTTGCTACTTCCACCTTCACTAGGTCTACTCACTGCTTCTTCCTTCACTAGGTCTGCTCACTACTTATGCCTTTACCAGGTCTGACCAAAATTTGAATTTCCAAATGGTAATTTTCCCAAAGCTTGTTGTATTGGGACTCTTCCCAAGAACGAACTTGTACAACATACCACGTATCCAATTTTGTAAATATGATTATGAATTTTTTACCCTAGATACTTTTGTATGTCTCCTCTATTGTATGAAATATTCACAGTCTAAAGAGTCCCAGAAAAAGAAGTTATAGTGAAAATTCCAAACTGACCTTTTTGAAACTGATGTCAAGACCATTAAAAAATGATAACTTCCACAGAGCATATCTCAATACGTACAACAAACTAACATATGAAATTTTTACCCGAGGTGATTTTGCATGTCTCCTCTATTTTCTAAAAATTTCACAGTTTGAAGATCCCAGAAAAGAACTTATAGTGAAAATTCCAAACTGACCTGTTTGAAACTAGTCTTAGGACCATTTAGAAACCCTAAATTCCATAGATCATATCTTAGAAAGTATAGTGAACCATAATCTGAAATTTTTACCTAAGGTACTTCTGTATGTCTCCTCTATTTGTTAAAAGTTTTACTCTCAAAAGTCCCATAAAATACGTTATAGTGAAAATGCTAAACAAACCTATCTGAAATTGATTTCAGGAACATTCAAGAACCGTAACTTCCACATAGCATATCTATGAAAGTATAGCAAACCAACATATTAAATTTTGATCACGTGTAGTTATATATCACTCCTTTGTCTTTTTAAAATTTCATATTATGAAACATCCTAGAAAATAAGCGAAATTTCCAAGCTGACCTGTTTGAAACGAATTTCAGGAGCATTCAAGAATCCTAACTTCCATAGGGAATATATACGTAAGTATAGAAAATTAGAATATAAATTTTTGACCACATGTACCCATAGTTCTCTCCTCCATCTCTGCAAAAATTCATAGTCTGAAACCTCCTAGAAAATAAGTTATAGTGAAAGTGCCAAGCTGACTTGTTTGAAACTGATTTCTATAGCATTTAGGAACCCTACATTTCACAGGGCATATCTCTGAAATTTTAGTGAACCCACATATGAAATTTTTACCACATGCACACCATGAACTCTCCTCCATCTCTTAAAAATTTCAAGGTATCAAAATTTCCTAGAACATAAGTTATCGTGAAAATGCCAAACTGAGCTGAAACTGATTTTGCAACTCTTCCCTTTTGGAATGATATTCAATCTTTGCTCATGCATTTCTCACACACTTTCTCTCAATACTATATCTTTTTATACTTTTTCATAACCCTTCATGAAAGGACATTTTGATTAATTAAATAATTAACTCCCTTTTTTTTATTTTACTTTTCCAAATACCATGGGAAAATACCCAAACCCATGGGTTTGAAACCATCATTTCACTTTTTACTTTTTCACATGCACCCCTTTTTTAATATACTTGTAAATCTATATAGAAATCAATCTTGGAAATGATGTGTGTATTGTAATGACATAATATTAAATTAATGAAAACAACAACATCAATCCTTTGACATCAATGACAATAATTCCAACAAGGATGACACGATAGATGCCAACTAAGAAGATAAGAAACTTGGATCCAACCTCGCATGTGGAAGTCATGGATATATTGATATTGACTAAAACAGACACATTAGATAGAAATCAAGACCTTGTGAACATTGATAAGATAGGCGGCGTGAAACCAATGGGTAGTGAGACATCTAGGTTCCACATCCAGTATTTAGAATTTATAAAAATGGACATTATAGAAAATTCCAGATTTTTGGATTCCGGATATATGGAATTCAGAGACAAGCTAGATATCGATGCCACATAGGACGAAACCTAGGATGACATGTAATATGCCATGGAATATATTAGATTAAATCCACATCATACTTGGATGATGTGTCAAATTTGTGGTCCAAAGAGGAAGTTTTCAAGTGGACACATGGTGAACTTAGAATGGCTTCTATAAAGGTACACATTCAAAATATGGGATTTATTAAAACACACATAACTAAAAAACTCAGATGTTTGTATTTCTAGATATCCAGGATCAAGAAATACGTAATGTGATGGATAACTCTGGATGTGTTTGAGTAGTATTAACCGTTGATCAGTAAATCAAAATCCATTTGAGCCGTTGATTTGGTAAAGTTAAATTGTGCTTCGTGGTGTCATTGTGGCTTGAAAACTTTGCAATCCAGAAATTCAAGATCCGAAAGATTAATAAACTCATGGAAGAAAGGAAGTCCAGATTTGTTGATATCTAGATATCGACTGAATTTGGGGTTTCCACTCATGTAAAAACAAAAAAACCAAGAAACGCATTTCTAAGGCCTAAGTTTTCAAAACGGGATTATAAACAAAATGAAAACAATCAAACCCATAAAACAAAACCATTGAAATTGTATTTATTCAAATTTAAACATAATTCATCCAACGTTTAGCAATTCCTAGATAAAAATCAAGGCATAAAATTAAAATACAACAGTAAATGTAACTAAAAAACAAAAACAAAACTGCATATACATATTAAGGAACTCAAAACTATAATTTAGACAATAAAATCAAAGTTTAAATGGGGGTCCTTTTATTTTTTAAAAGAAAATAAATGGGAAGTTGTTGTGGGTACAACAATTGGCGAAACATTGGAAGAAAGTTATCTATGAGAACAATTTAAGGGACCTTACTTTACAATTGAATGTTAATATAAGATCAATAACTAAAGGAAATTGCATAAGTCATGTGTACCACAATAATGCGAAATTTACTAAAAGACATTGAATCCAAATTTCAAAAACTTATAATTTAACATACTATTTTCAAAGAGCATAATTAATGAAGTTAATTTCTTTAACTGGAATTAGAGTTTTGATTGGCTATGGTTTGACCAAGGTGTTTTAACTTTTATAACAATCATACATCCACATAAGTGTGTTCCTAATATCTCTTTTCCCGACATTGCTTCGTTGCTGGTGAGCGTCCATAGCCCCGACGAAGTTACCTTGGTATCTTACGAACATGGCCCCATTTCCAACGAGCATCCATAGTCTTGACGAGTTTACTTGTATTTCCTACACTTTTAAAGTGCTTTCAAATTCCCTTTTATTTCAAATTATGTTCACCCTTTTAGATTTGTATAAAAGTATTACATATGCAATAGGGGGATAAGGAAGCAGGGTGTTACAAGAGTTGTTTTTATTTGCTTAGCAGATGCTTTTATACTTAAGTTTAACACACAAGTCTCCCCGATAACCATCATGGTAGTAGCCAACATATTAATGTGGGATGGATGGATCTCAAATAAAATAGTAGAAAGATCTTATCCTTTACTTCTTGGATTACTACTGTATTAATTAGGGCGCACATGCGTTCCACCACAACCATTAGTCAATATCCAATAGTTTAGAAATTTATGTAGATATTTAGATAGAGTTTCATGTTTTGTGAGAATGTCTCCAATGTATTACCAGAATTGGGCCTGCCCATGTACTCCAACTACAAAATTTAAAATTTAAGCCAAAATAAACGTATAAAATTAATTCAGGAAACCAATGATCAATATTAAGAATATAGGAAATATTTACAAACAAAAGATGAACAATGTTGAAATAAAAAACCAAAACCAAACTCAGAGCATGATAATAAGATAAAATCAAACCAAAGAAAACCCAAAAGAACACATCTCATCCATTCTAGCTAATTATTATTATTATTTTTATAAATAAAAGAGAATCAAATTGAAAATTAAGCATAAGACAAAATAGAAAATAGAACAAATTTACAAAATATTTTTAGTGAAATATTAAAGAATAAATCAAGAGCGAAAGTAACATACAAATTTCATAAGGAGATGAAAAACAAAAAACAAAAAGAAATAAAGAAAACAAAAGTCTACTAGTTACACGATTAACAATTACCACCCCAAAGTGGTTAAGAAAATATTTCTTTACAACCTGGCCATTCATGGGGAGACTTTCTAACTTCCCATCCAATGATTGTAAAATGTATGTTGAAGGGACAACTTTTGAAGAAATTTGAAATGGTCCCAGCCAGAGGTGTTGAAATTTCGTATGTTTACCTTTTACCTCATATGCCTTATCCCATTTCAAAACTAAGTCTCCAACATTAAATATTTTCACTAACTAAATATTTATCGAACCATATTTTGATTAACTGCTTATGTTCATGAAATTTTTGTTTGGTTGTTTCACATTGCTCTTCTAGTTTTAAAAATGTTTCAATTCTTCTCTGCATTACAGGGAAATGATCTTCCCTAGATGATTGTGCTAATTGTAGGGAATGTAAAAACAAATTAGGGGGTAGGATAGCCTCCTTGACATAAACAAGGAAGAAAGGAGAGTTACCTAATGCAACTTTGGGTATTACCCTATCTTCCCATAATTCATTTGAGAGAGCCTTATGCCAATTTTTTTGATGATCATTAATAGTTCTAATCATTAGCGGTTCATAGATCATATTGGTATCAAAGCATATTTTCTTTGGGGTATTTCTAGAAAGTTGTAGGATCTAGGAATTGGCTTAAGAATAAAGTCACAAAACCCTATCCATTGCAGATGAGTCCATTAATGACAACCCTAAGGATACAACATAAGAGATATTTGTGAGTATGGAAGATAAATTTATTGATATCTCTCGCAACATGGCCCTCCTCATGGTGGCTCTAGTGAACAACTTTAGACCTTTCGGGGAGGTTGGTGGCTCTAACTCAAAATTTGGATAAGATTGTTGGAATTATTGTCATTGATGTCAAATGATTAATGTTGTCATTAATGTCATATTATGGCTTTACAAATACACACAACATTTCCAAGATTGATTTAGATATATAGGTTTACAAGTATATTAAAAAAGGGGTGCATGTAAAAAAGTAAAAAGTAAAATGGGCGTTTCAAACCCATGGGTTTGGGTATTTTGAATAGTAAAATAAAAAAGGGAATTAATTATTTAATTAATGGACATGTTGCTTCATGAAGGGTTATGAAAAAGTACAAAAAGAGAAATCATTGAGAGAATGTGCGTGTGTGAAAAATGATGAGCAAATATTAAATATCATTCCAAAAGGGAAGAGTTGCGAAATCAGTTTCAGGTCATCTTAGCATTTTCGCGATAAGTTATGTTATGAGATGCTTAAAACCTTGAAATATTTAATAGATGGAGGGGATATTTTGGTGTACATGTGGTAAACATTTCAGATGTTGTTTCACTATACTTTCTAAGATATGCCCCGTGGAAGTTAGGGTTCCTAAATGATCCTGAAATCAATTTCAAACATGTTAGTTTGGAAGTTTCGTTATAACTAATTTTCTGGGATGTTCCTGACCTTGAAATTTTGAAGAGACAAAGAATATATCTCTAGTTACACGTGGTAAAAATGTTAGAAACTGTTTCACTATACTTTCAGATATATGATCTGTGGAAGTTAGGGTTTCTGAATGCTCCCAAAATCCATTTCAAACAGGCCAATTTGACATTTTAACTATAAATTATTTTCTGGGACTCTTTAGACTTTGAATTTTTTAAATAAAATAGGAGAAATATAGAAATACATCAAGTAAAAAATTTAGATGTTGGTTTGTTGTACTTTATGAGATATTTGTTGGATCATGTTGTCATTGATGCCAATGGTTTGATTATTTGGGAGATTGTTGGATTATATGTCATTGATGTAAATGGTTTGATTGATTGATGTCAAGTAATTGATTGATTGATGATTGATGAACAATGTATATGTATTGTCCTTGATGAGAATGATAGATGTCAAAATGGAAACCAATTGATAAATATGGATCATTGATATGATGCATAAATGAAGATGGATCAATGAGTTTTCATTGATACATGATGATGCATAGTTTGTTTGATGAAAAGGTGACTCATTATTGTCTTATCATGATTGATAAGGTGCAAAAATGGATGAAATCCAAAGTGGTCCCCTTATGGTGAAAGCCCTCACGGGAAGACGCTTTGCGGATTGAGTTATCCTAGAAGAATGGTTGGAGGACCCATTCTTGTATGTGGAATAATGAGATGAAGATCAATGAAATTGTTGGTGAAACTATCCTAGATGGAGAGTGCTTGTCATGCCATTTCCGGTGGTATGTGTAAAGTCACATAACTCCTCACGGTTTGAGAGTTATGGCCTTATGAAGTTGGAGGACCCCCATATGAAGGCTTGAAGCCCCCAAGGTCAAAGAAGTCAAAGTGCTTGAAAAGAAGAAATCATTATTTAAATGATAAAGTAAAGTGACA
>ML776660.1:889922-919836 GCA_009831015.1 Picea engelmannii | reverse complement strand
GTCCATCTCAAGACCCAAATTGAAGAAGCCAAAAGAATAGAAGAACTATTGAAGATTCAAATAAATGAAAAGGAAGAGTCATGTTGTAAGTTAGAAGCTAAAATTGTTGACCTTAGAAAGAAGATAGAAAAGTCAAACAAATTCTTGAATAGCTCACGAATCTTGGATGAGATATTGGAAAGTCAAAGGTCATCATGTGATAAATCATGTCTTGGATACAAAGGAGAAGATACACATGCTGAAACAAACACCTCAAAGAAGCACGAGGTAAGTCAATCAAAGAAGGAAGACAATGTTGCAAAACAACCATCTACACAAGACAAAGAAGATTTCAAAAGAACAAAGCAAGGAAGACATCAAGAAGCTACTTTTGGGACACCAAAGCAAAGGTATGAAAGTATTTTTCATGGGCATTGTTATTCATGTAATGGATATGGTCACAAATATTTTGAGTGTAGATCTTATGAAAGGAGATATAATGGAAGATTTTATAACACCATGAGGTGTTGGAGATGTGATCAAGTAGGACACATCGCTGTTCACTGTAACACCATGAGATGCTACAACTGTAGTGGATTTGGACACAAATTCCAGGAGTGATGGAACACAAGAAGAAAGTCCATGATGAGGACTTCACATAGCATGGATAGAAGAAGGAATGAAGTAAGAAAGGGAGACATCTTTGAAAAGATGGATGCTCAGAGCTCAAGTTCTAAGGAGAAGGGTCATCTACAGAAGTGGGTGAAGAAGACAGAGCAACCAGAACATAATGAAAGACTGAAGGGAAGCTTAAGTAAGACATCTACTAAGGCATATGCGGGTGAAAGTGGTGACATTCACGTACACACGTTGGCTGACCTTGCATAGGTCGCGTACACACGCGCTCTGTTGTGCAGAAGGCCGCATATATGTGGTAAAGCCTTGGGAAAAAGGCAATGCACATGGGTTGCATCTTGACATGATGGTATAACTTTGTGTTACAGGGTCTGACATTGTTTATTGCAGGTTTTGACACTGTTTTCTGTAGGTTTTCATGGTTCTAAGTTAGATCACGCAAGGTTATGATATAAAATAAATCTTGGGTGCATGGCACTAACCCATGAGTATGGATTGATGTTGATCAAATGATCATCTATTGGATTATGTAAAATAATCTGTCGGGGTACATGGATGGTACATAATTGAAGTTTCATTGATATATCTTATGATGTGTTATTGGAAGCATATGGTATTGTTGGATATCATGGTGCATGCATTTTTCATGTGGATGGGCTACACATTGAGACATGTAGTTGGTGAGTTGAGTTGATAGTCATGCTGTACATCATTGGGGAATCTTAGCTTATTGATGCATGGTTGATATACTTGCTTGGTGAAAGTAATGATGCATGATGGTACACTCATGGATGATATTTGTTTAGCATATTGATAGATGCACATGGTTGGCATAATTGGTAGATGCACATGTTGGCATATTGGTATATGCACACGTTGGCATATGGTGGATACATTTCATGGATGATTTCTTTTGGCACATTGTTGATGTACATGGTTGATGTACATGGGTGTTATGCATGGTGGGAACATTTTGGTACATGATGTACTTGGTTGATATATTGTTCATGATTCTCTATTTCATTGGTGACATATCTTTTGTTTCATGATGTATGGTATGGCACAAGTTTGATGCATGAACAGGTCCAAGGATCATCATATGGTAGCATATTTTTCACCTTGCAGAGAAGATAGGGGGAGACATACCCTTAGGGGGAGTCATTCTTCTTCCCATGATTCTAGGAGGAGATATTTATCAGATGCATACCTAGAAAAGAGCCCTATATTTGAATAAAGAGAATAGAGGCATAATTCTACGAGGAGCGATGGTTATAGGGGGAGTATGTTCGATGTATATTCAACATTACATCAGAGTGATATCCATTGTTCAAAAGGGGAGAGATTATTCAGAGGAAGATAAAAGACATTCAGATAGGGGGAGAAACCCCAAGGAGAATGCAAGAAGGGCGAGCATCCCCAAGAGGAGAATGACCCTTTTCCATTGATGTCAAAGGGGGAGAGTTCATCACATTGATGTGATTGATGTTTATTGATGGGGAGAGATAGTCACATTGACTATTGATGTAGAGCATGCCTTATCTACATGTTGACATCAATAATTGGTAATTGGCGTTGACATCAATGTTGGTATTGCCATCAATGCCAAAAGGGGAGATTGTTGGATCATGTTGTCATTGATGCCAATGGTTTGATTATTTGGGAGATCGTTGGATCATATGTCATTGATGTAAATGGTTTGATTGATTGATGTCATTGATTGATGTCAAGTAATTGATTGATTGATGATTGATAAACAATGTATATGTATTGTCCTTGATGGGAATGATAGATGTCAAAGTGGAAACCAATTGATAAATATGGATCATTTATATGATGCATAGATGAAGATGGATCGATGAGTTGTCATTGATACATGATGATGCATAGTTTGTTTGATGAAAATATGACTCATTATTGTCTTATCATGATTGATAAGGTGCACAAATGGATGAACTCCAAAGTGGCCCCCTTATGGTGAAATCCCTCACGGGAAGACGCTTTGTGGATTGAGTTATCCTAGAAGAATGGTTGGAGGACCCATTCTTGTATGTGGAATAATGAGATGAAGATCAATGAAGTTGTTGGTGAAACTATCCTAGATGAATAGTGCTTGTCATGCCATTTCCGGTGGTATGTGGAAAGTCACATAACTCCTCACGGTTTGAGAGTTATGGCCTTATGAAGTTGGAGGACCCCCATATGAAGACTTGAAGCCCCCAAGGTCAAAGAAGTCAAAGTGATTGAAAATAAGAAATCATTATTTAAATGATAAAGTAAAGTGACAAAATCAAGATGGATTATTTAAATAATAAAGAGAAGTGACAAGATCAAGAAGGAGTATTTAAATGATAAAGTATTGGAGAACTTTCTATTCATGGAAAGTAGTTAACCCTAAAATATGGAAAATAGGTTAAGTGACCTAGAAATGGGTTAAGTAACCTAAAAATGGGTTAAGTGACCTAGAATATGAAAGTATAAATAAGATATCTATGGTCTCTTGTAGATCATCCTTTTTGTGGATCAATTGAGAGCTTCTTGTGAATATATTTTGGACTATTGATGGAGAGCTTCTTGAGCATTATTGGTGTGGATATCTTGAGCATGATTGAAGATCTATTATGAGGAAGAGAGCGAGAAGAGGATCTCATGGACGCATCAAATTTTTGGAAATGTCGGAGATCTTGATGGAAAAATTATCAGAACTTCAGAAACCCTAGTTCTGAGGTATACACGGGCTGTCTGTGCTTAGGGTGTGTATACATTAAGGTATACGTGGGCTATCTGAATACAAGGAGTGTATGGTGGAAAGAATATTGAAGACTTGTGTTTAAGCTGGTGCCAAGCTCTTAGATGAATAGGTAGGTTCCATATCTACATTCTATGGCCTCAGATCTATCACTGAGACAATGGTATGATTACATTATTGTCTTTGTGAATATTGTTGTTTGATGTGATGGGAATGCTTATGGAATTCTTGGTATGGATTCTATGATGTGGTTTAGTTTGGTTGATTTGGTTGATAGAGTGATCAATACTCTTGTGATTCAGTGGTGACATGATTACTATGGTATACTATATGCTTACACATGTTTGATATAGAATTCATATTGATCTATTATGGAGAATGAGAAAGCTATTGAAGATCTTGGAGATGTTGTGACTGGCTGTGGGTCAGTTTGGAAAGTGGAAGACATAAGAGAAAGTGATTGCAGGTTGGAGAATATCTGAGCATGTGAAGCAAAGAAAAACCTAGTTTCTTAGAAGCATACGCATGTTGCATTATACACTGGCCGCGTGCACACGTGGGCTGTAGTGAGCCAGGGCGCATACACATGCGGGCTGCACTACTGACAGGTCACGTACCTGTTGACAGATTGATATCTATTGAGGATTGTTGCCTCATCTCAGTTGGTGCTGAGGGTGTAAGCCGAGTCTTACATTATAGATCTGGTGCTCTTGTAGAGTTGTACTCTATTCAGTTGTTGCTGATAAACCCCAGATTGTTGTCCATAATAAAAAGAAAAATTGCACATACATCTTGTGTTCTTTGTGTTACTTGTGGTGATGAATTATTGATGATATGTGTTGCTGATATATGTTCACATCTAACTGGTTATAAATAACATCAATGGGTAATGAATAAATGTTGAATGTTAACTAAGGAGTTTTATGTGAAGAGGAAAGTTTTGGGAAAAAGAGCCCCACACTCATTCACACCCTCCCCCCCCCCCAAGTGTGGTAGGTGTGTCAAAAAATATTCTCTATGGAAGTTAGGGTTCCTGAATTCTCTTGAAATCAGTTTCAAACACATCAGTGTGACATTTTCATTATAAATTCTTTTCCAAGACTTTTCAGAATACAATTTTTTTACAGAATAGAGGATAAATATTGTGCCTTGGGTAAAAAATTTATATGTTGGTTTGATTTAATTTTTGAGATATTCTTTGTGTAAGTTAGGGTTTTTGAATGGTCCTGAGATAAGTTTCAAATTGGTAAGTTTGGCATTTTCTGTATAACTTATTTTCTGGGACTCTTCAATTGTGAAATTTTTATAGAACAAAGGAGAAATATATAAGTACCTCAGGTAAAGATTTAATAATAAAATTTTCAAAATTGGATACATGACATGCTGTACAAATGAGTTCTTGGGAAGAGGCCCCAAAAAAAAGCTTTGGGAAAATTACCATTTGGAAATTCAATTTTTGGTCAGACTCGGTAAAGCCAGAAGTAGTGAGCAGACTTGGTGAAGGTAGAAGGAGTGAGTAGACCTGGTGAAGGCAGAAGTAGCGAGTAGATCTAGTGAAAGGAGAGGTAACAAACAAACTTTGTGAAGGTTGGTGTAACTCACACACAAATATTAGTGTCTCTTGCTAAGTTGGTGCTTAGCGGTGGGGATTGGTGTCTCCAGTAGATTGATGTCTATGAAGATATGTAAGAGTAGGTTTGTGCCTACCAGGATTTGTACCAGTAGGGATTGGTGTCTCCAGTAGGTTGGTGCCTAAAAAGAATTATAAATAGAATTTTTGTGGTTTTCTCCCGAAAGGGTTTCCATGTAAATATTGTGTTCCATGTTTTGTAGTTAATATATCTCATACATGATTTTCTTATTATGATTGATGAACATTTGAAAAAGTAAAAAATTGTCTTATATTGATTCACCCCCCCTCTTAGTATAAGTGTGTTCTCAACAAGGATGATAAATCAGGAGATAGTGAAGACTCGAAAAAGGAGTAAAAAAAAAGCTCGAGAAAGAGCAACCATGTTCTAATACTATCAATCCTTCAAAATCTATGTTTAAATTAGAAGCAAAAGTAGATATCAAGCCCTATCACGGTAATATTGATGTTGTTAAGTTGAATCATTGGTTACAACAATTAGAAGTGTATTTCAGTCTCCATAATATGGATGAAGAGCATAAAATTTCATTTTCTTGGCTAAAACTAGAGGGACATGCACTAACCTACTCGAAAAGTCACATAGACACACTTAGGATAGAGGGAAATCCACTAGTAACTAAGTAAGAGGATTTTAAAACCCTCTTCAGGTCCCATTTCTATCCTATTGGGTATGTAGAAGACCAATGGATCCATCAACATTAATTCAGGTAGAGGCAAGGGTAGAGTGTGCAAGAGTACACCACCAAATTTATGAATACGATGATCATGTTGGGTATATGTCCCAAGAATCTAGAAATACTACTCAAGTATATAGGGGGTCTACATAGTCATTTGTGAAATCAAGTGATCCTCTTCAAACCTAGGACTTTTTAAGAGGCTAGTGTGCAATCACAATACCTAGAGAACATAGGCCATAAGAAAGGGAGACCATGTCATTCTAAATATAAAGACCACCAAGATGATTCAAATGAGGTGTAAAGTAGTAGAAAGGAAAATACAAGAAAATGATAGCTATTGCACATTAATGCAAGGATCCAAAAAATCATTGCAACCTTTTCAATATCAATGGTCACACCAAAGATAAGCATTGGAAGCTACATCCAGATCTGAATCCAAAGAATTGTAAGAAGGATTCCAAGAAAAAGAACATGTTGGGTATGCATTCATGCAACTAGGTAGAGACAATATTAGATGTGGATGAGAAGATTGTTTTAATTCAATGCAGAAGGAGGTGAATCTGAGTAGCCTTCATCACATGGAAGAGAAGGGAATGAATAAACTCTTCCACATTAAGATCCATGTCAAAAATACCAAGGTAGATGCTCTATTCGATTTTGGTTCAAAGGCCAATCTCATAGCAAATGATCTGGTAAAAAATCTTGGGTTGGAGGTTCATGATCATCCGATCCCATATCCATTACGATGGGTGAATAAATATGCATAGATAAAATTCACTAAACAGTTTAAGATCAAGTTTTCTATAAGTGCATATTTTATTGACTAAGTGGAGTTATATGCAGTACCCATTGACGTGTGTTGTGTAGTGTTTGGAAGCCCATACATGTATGTGAGGGATGAAATCTTCATGCATAGAGAAAAGTAGTATCGCTTAATCAAGGATGGGAAGTATTACATCATTAATTGATATGTAAACTGTCGTGGATATTCCATTAGAACAACTCGTCACAATAAATCTTATAATATGTTGAAATATTTTATTATGCAAGCTTATTTTCTAAGATCTCATATTTATTATCACTAGATTTTTGCTCAAATTTATGAAATATTAAATATGGAAATGAAAGAAATTGAAAAAGGACACACCATCCACACAATTGAACACAAGATGTATCCTGGGAAACCCACATGGGAGAAAACCTAACTAGAAGGTGAGGCATATGCTTTTCTATCGTTTCTTCAGTTATGAAATGCAAATGAAAAGAAGGGGGGGTACTCACTATGGAGTTTCCTTTGACATTGTGTCCTAAATGAATTCTATAGAATCTCCTACCTCCTCTATTATGCTCTCAAAATCCCACTCCTAGATGTTCTTCTCAACTATGGAGCAATTACAATGCTAAAAAATGGAACCCTTTCTCCTCCTAGCAGATCAATATTTAACATATCCTGATAGTTGTCTAGGGTTAGGTTTTTTGCATGTCTCAACCCTCAATTAGTGTTAGGTTTTGGACCTTCTATAATATTCTCAAAATTTTACACGTGGCTATCCCCACATGTGTGAGTAATAGGGATTACATAGCATCCACTTGGTATTATCGCATACAAATGTCACACTCAAAGAAACAATCCAAGTGTATGGAGATACTCCAACTGTATTATGGGTCCATGACATGTCCTCACTAATTAATCTATAGGAACCCCTTTCCTATAGTTAAATTGACCAAAAATGATATTAAACCCACTTTTACATGATAAATTACCTTAATTAGCTTTAAGAACCCTTGTTCCTAAAGTTAATTCCATTAAAAAACCACAAAACCAAATTCCACATATAAATATACCTAATTAACTTTAGAAACCCCCTTTCTAAGGTTAAATTTGATTAATTAAGTCATAGTCCACTTTTATGGCTTTCCCTCCTATTTTTTTTCTTAAAAAAATCAAATAATATGAGAAAATCTCATATTTTTCCTATAAAATTAAGGAGGGGTCTCACCCCAATTCAGTCATCCCCTCATTTTTACTCTCTCATCTCCCATTTTGCTATGATATTCTCATCGTATAATTTCTCCTAGTTTTCTCCTTTCTCATTCGAAACCTTAGTTTCTGAAGGAGGCCATTGTTGAGAATAAGCAAGGTTTAAGCATGAAGTTCATTCCATTTTAGCATTTTACTTAAACCATAAACAATTGTGTTGTAGAAACCAAGATCACAAGAAGAAACACCATGCACAAGTACACAAGAACTATCCTGGGAAACCCTTCTCAACAAGGGAATAAAACCCAGCCAATCCTTTGATATATTCTTCAAGAGAAAGACCTCCACCACCAAGAAAACCTAGCACACCAAAGGGTGCTCACAAACCGTAGAAGACTAGCGCCCAAGAGAGGTGCACACTTTTCTGAAGAAGATGTACTTGCTGAAATTTCCAAACTCACACTTGAGATATGATTCCTCAATGGGGAATTTACCTTTACTTATATTAGTTTGAACATGTCAACATAAGTGTCTATTGGCATAACAGGGCCGACCTCTCTAACTCACAATATAATTAATAATAACCAGATTAATTATATTTTACATTAATTTTCTATTGCATTAATGTGGGGCCAACCTGTACCCTTTACATTACAATTAGGGTTACAGGTAAGTTTGACTCTTGAAAAATATAGCAAGGGATCTCATACACCCACTAGTGCTCAACCACTAGGGGCACATCCATAGGGATGTCCATATCTCTATCTCACTGGGTCTCACAGGAGAACCACACTCACTAGTGCTCAACCACTAGGATCACGTTCACCTGTGCTCATCCACATGCACGTCTAACTCAACATATATTCTTTCCCACTGTATTACACAGGAGAGTCATCTGGAGTTCATCATCTCAACTCTTTGCTTAGAGGAGGATAATACATCGTCTTCATATTTGTCTCATAACGATGCACGCAACTCATGGAAATTCACAAGTTCACCTTGTGCTCAACCACATGCATGTCCAACTCAACAGATCTCCTTTCTCACTGCGTTACATAAGAGAATCATCTGGAGTTCTTATATAGTCTCTGTAAGGAGGAGGTCATCACTACATTCCAGCTCTGTCTCAGATAGGAACCACACACCCAACTCATGGGCTCTCTCTTAGGTCGACTCAATCAGTCTGTGTCCTGGAGGATGTCTCACACAACTGTGATCATCAACACTCCCTCTTAGCTAGGGAGGCATTCTCCACTAGGCCAAGTCTCGCACGAAAGTACTCAAACTTTGTCTTGGATGTAGTCATCAACACTCCCTCTCAACTAGAGAGGTACTCTTCACCAAGCCAGTTTGGTGAAGGTGTATGCAATCTGTTCTTGTGTAGGAAGGTATGACACGTGTACTTCTTTCCTCTGCATCATGTCTCTGAAAATGATATTTTATCTTAACGTGTTTCGATCTATCATGAAACACAAGTTTCTCAAGGAGCTTCACACAACTCTAGTTACAATCATAGAATCCATCTCATGATCAAGTAAATATGTCAGTAGTTTATGAAGCCACACTGCTTCACACACTCAATGATATATACTTTTCTTTTGTGGTATTCAATGCCATAGAGCTTTGTTTCCTGCTGCACCAGGAAACCATGACAACCTTCACGGTAAATAAACAATTGAATGTTCTATTCTGGTCCATTGTACTCTTTGCTCAATCTGTATCGACATATCCTTCAAACTCAAGTTCACACTGGAGGCATATCTTAGGCCTTATCCAACTGTGCCTCGTATATATCTCAATACATGCTTTACTTCTATCCAGTGAGTCTGTCTCGATCGACTCATGGATTGACTATGCACATTCACTGCATAACATGAATCAGGTCTGGTGTTAACCATATGCATCAATGATCCAATCATCTGTGGATCAATCTCTTCTGAATCATCATCATTCATTTTCTTCAAATCCATTATGGTGCTTTCGGATTCTGTCATACTGAACGTATTTAATATTCCCACTGTATATTTTCCTTGACTCAAGAAAAATCTCATCGGTCCTCTGTCATACTTCTTGTCCCAAGAAGTAGTGTATCATACTCAGATCCTTTATCTTCAAATCAAAATTCAAATATTACTTGTATCCAACAACACGACTTCCTGAATAATTCATCAAAATCAGGCTTTTGTCACAAATGTAGTAATATAGTTTTGGTTTAGCAACACTTTTGCTGAAACTCAAATTAATCAAGAATTCATCTATCTGATGTAGTTTCCAACTCATGGATGGTAGTACATATGAAAGTGCGTCAATTTAATGGATCAATATGTCTCTTTATAGTTCACTCCTCTTCTTGTGATAATCCTCTGGCTATAGATCTCACTTTGTATTTATTGTCACTTCCATAGGTTACATGTTTGATCTTATAGATCCTCTTGGAAGTCATCACAAACTTCCCTTTTGGTCTCTGAACAATATCTCATACATAATTTTAAGATGTACTAGTATTCTTCTACTATGGAATCTTGCCATACTTGTTCACCCATAACTTCTTCATGGCATGGAGTCTCATAATCAATGAAGTGGCTCATGGCTGAAGGATAGCTTGAAAAATATCTTTTGATTTCTCAGTATGTCACTTGAGGGACTTGTATGTTTCTCTGCCTCTTGCAAATTTTTGTTGACTCTAGACATGCCTTTTATGTCCTACTAAAATATCTCTAGGCATATCAGTTGGACCAGCTAAACCGGCTGGAATACTGTCTATCTCCCTCTGAACTACTGAAGGGGGAGAAGGTATTGTCTCTTCCTTCCTTTTGTTTTGTTTTGACTCTCTCTTTGAGTCAAGTAACTCTCTTTGAATTCAGAAGAATGAAAGTCTTCTTTGACCAACATAATAATCAATCAATAAGGTTTTAAATATCATACAAGGGATAATGGTCCAAGTCATGAGGGATCCCACACTAGAGATAATACCCTTCACTTATTAAGAAAGCATTAAATTATTGATCAACTAATTTAACTAGATCTATAGTCATGCTCAACTCTATGTTTGTTCTTTAGAGGAAGTACTTCTCCTCTCTCTTATCTTCATTCTTTTGGGGTGGGTCTCGATCAATGTCAGCGGTGGAAGCATATTGTCTTCCTTTCTTCCTGGTTGGAAAATTTCTTGCATAGTACCCATATTTTTCACATCTGAAGCATTGAATTTCTGAAACATCTCTTCTCTGATTGTGCCCAGGGGTTGATGGAGATTTCTCATCTTTGAATGTTTGTCTGGAGTTTCTTTTGAATCTTCCTCCTTTCTTATATTCTTCTCTTCATCGGTAGATATATCTGGTAAATTTTTTGTTACCACATCCAAAAGGTCATATTCTTCAAGGGTGACCTGAAGCCTTGACTTCTAGGAGCTGAAGTTTCTTGTTCCATCAAGCCTTTCTTCTACCAAAGTTCAGTTCTTCATTTTTTTGGATTTCTTCTCAAACTCTAGCCAAATGCACTTAGAAAACACAATGGTTTTGTTGGGATTTTGAATTCCAAAAATCAACTTTGAGAGTGTCACATGAATTCTTGTTTAATTGATATGCTTCTTCAATAAGTTGCAGAAACCCTATGAACAAGATTCTGCAGAAAATTTCGGCACCCTAGAAACCCTAGGGCCAAAAACTCAAAATCTTTGGAAATTCACTTTGAATATCTCTAGAGATGCACTGAGGAAGGCCGTACAACTTGATCCAAGTTTTACCTCCAATGTCCACTTGTAAGGTGCTGGAAAGGCTAATCAAGTGAGGGCCGTATGGATTTCTGCAGAAACCCTAGAGGCCGTACAAAGCTGCAGAAGGAGGATGACTTAACCTTTTTTAAGTGCTTGTGCAGGGGTTCTTCAAGACCTAAGATATGACACCATGTTGATTTTTGAATAAGTAAGGTTTAAGCATGAAGTTCATTCCATTTTATCATTTTACTTAAACCATAAAAAACTATGTTGCAACAACCAAGATCACAAGAAGAAACACCATGCACAAGTACACAAGAAGTATCCTGGTAATCCCTTATCAATAAGGGAAGAAAACCCAGCCAATCCTTTGCTACATTCTTCAAGAGAAATACCTCTACCACCAAGAAAACCTAGCACACAAAAGGGTGCTCACAAGCCCTAGAATTCTAGCACACAAGAGAGGTGCACACTTTTCCCAAGAAGATGTACTTGCTGAAATTTCCAAACTCACACTTGAGATATGATTCCTCAATGGGGAATTTACCTTTACTTATATTAGACTGAACCTATCAACATAAGTATCTATTGGCACAACATGGATGACCTCTCTAACTCACAATATAATTAATAATAACCATATTAATTATTTTTTACATTAATTAACTATTACATTAAGGTGGGGCTGACCTGTACCATTTACATTACAATTAGGGTTACAAGTAAGTCCGAGTCTTGAAAAATATAGCAAGGGATATCATACACCCACTAGTGTTTAGCCACTAGGGGCACATCCATAGATATGTCCATATCTCTATATCACCACGTCTCAGAGGAGAACCACACTCACTAGTGCTCAACCACTAGGATCACGTTCACCTGTGCTCATCCACATGCACGTCCAACTCAGCTGATCTTCTTTCCCACTGCATTACACATAAGAGTCATTTGGAGTTCATCATCTCAACTCTTTGCTCAGAGTCTAATACATCATCTTCATCTCCATCTCATAACGATGCACCCAACTCATGGGAATTCACACATTTAGCTTGTGCTCAGCTACATGCATGTCCAACTCAACATATCTCCTATCTCACTGGGTTACATAGGAGAATCATCTGGAGTTATTCTCAACTCTCTATAAGGAGGCGGTCATCACTACATTCCAATTCTATCTCAGATAAGAACCACATACCCAACTCATGGGCTCTCTCTCAGGTTGACTCAATTAGTCTGTGTCCTGGAGGATGTCTCACGCAACTGTAATCATCAACGACCATCACTCTAAAAACCATCTACAGCCAGAGGATGAGGAGAGCAGTAGCCAAGGCGACACATTCAGGGAAGAAAATAACTCTCCCAAGGAGAGGCCACTAGAGGATCCTTGTCTTCAAGGTTCATCTCCACAGGTGTGCATGTAAAAATCCTTTTCAGTGGGTAATGGAATATGATTTATTCTTTGAATCTATTGCCATTAATGTTTATTTTCTATTGCATGTGTTTTATTTTCATTAAATAAAAAATATCTTAGGGTAGATTTCTTTCATAAAAATCCAGGGTTTTAGTTTTGTAACTCCATTTGTTTGTAAAGTTTTTACAACCACAAAGTTTGTGGATTTACACACTCTTCCCGCAGATTTGCACCAACATAATGGAAACTCCATTAGGGATTTGAGCCAATATCAATATCCATGGTTGTGGGTGTGTGCTAAATGGTTTCTTTTTCCATTTTTTTTTTTTTTTTTATGATTTTTTTGAGGGTTTGTAACATCCCGTGACTTTCTATTCATGGTCATAGGTTACAAGTGTTGGAAAATCACTCAGGAGCTCTCAAGAGTAGATGTCACATGTCTAGATTCAACCCCAACAACCAATACACTAAACCAAATAAATATGAGCATTTATAAATACACTTATTGTGCTCAACTAATGCATTGGCCAACACACTAAATAACACCCATATCTTCATAGGTCAATGCATTGTTCCATGTGACTTTCTGCACTTGCTAATTTTTTGATTTTTTTAGTTTCCTGTTCTCTTTTAGGTTGTTTCAGGTGCTATTTGGGGACTGCAGATGCCCATTTCTTTGTTAGTTTATTGTTAGGATTAAAATCCCTCTCAAAGCCAAGGGATTGAGGAACACACCTCCCAGGGGGTTTCAATACCTTTCCCTCAAGTGGTATTTTAGGGGTTTGGATCTCTGTTTACCCTTGGAAATAGGATGTAGCTTTGATTTTAAGACTATTAATAATTGTAGTTTCTTTTTCATTTTCATTTCATTCCATTTAACTTTTTGAAAATCAAAAGAATGCATATAGGTTAGGGAAAAATAACTAGGTTGATTTCTTATTTTCTTACTAATTATTACAACTACATGTTTTATTATGTTGTTGTTATAGAATATCAGTGCAATTCAAGTTTGAATATTAATCCCTTAGTGAAAACAAAAAGGCTACTTATGACCCCAATGTTTTCTTGAGAATATGACTTTTCTTTTCAAATTTGAGTGTAAATTTTGGAAAATAATTTTCTTTTTAATATTTCTGAATTAGTATGAAAGTTATTTATGTTTAAATCAAAAGAAAAGTCAAAACTTAATATTGTTATTTATTTACATGCATTTTTAGAATTTCAATTCAATATTTTCCTTTTTGAAATATTTATTTTCATAATTTTTAACTTCAATAGTTAATTAATCAATTCACATCACCATCACACAAAACACACCTTAATTTTATGCTTGGTTCATGACACCAATCTCAACCATAAAATTAACCCTTAACTGAACAAACACTTAAGCCCCCTTGGGCACCAAAATAATTTTTGTAGTTGAGGTGGGACCTTGGGGATATGCATCGAAACAATTCCCCTTGGTCACTTACATCTGAAACATAGAAGTTTTCTTCTCAAGGAACTAAAATCCTTTATAATGGACATGGTCCTAACCCATTTGATAACATGAATGATATCATAATGGATAATTCCAAGGTCTATACTGGAGGTGTGATTGAGACTCCTTTCTCTTTCACTATTGATGATCCCCAGAGTGTTTGATTTCAGCTTGAAGATAAGGTAACCCATTACACGTGTTTGTGAAGAGGTATCTTAGTGGAAAATATTAGGTTTATTTTACCTAGGTGGCTGTCATAGGAGGGAGGGAACCTGAGAAATATTTCAATGGGATATGAGACCTCTCACTACCCACTTCCCTATAGTTGTAATTTTCTCTTGCACCTTTACTAAGCTATGCAAGGGACCTCATCTCCACCTATTGTTAGTTGTTTGGAATGCCCCCATCCATAGTCTAGGTTTTGTTTGAGTGCTTAGTCAATCTTTTAGGCTAGATTGATTTTATTTTGATAGGATGGAACTGCTTGAGTCAGGTTTCAGTTACTTAGTAGATACACTTGAAACCACTTATGCACCACCTGAGCACACAATGTGTGTGTTTTCTTAGTAGTTGTTTAAACTCACATTTTCTTTTCATTATCCTTTTTTATTAGATTTTTACCTAGAGATATAGTTACCTTAGGACATCATAACTCCCCATAGGAGACAATATTGTTGGAAGTAAGGCCTTTAACCTAATTTATCCATTAGGATTACTATCCTCTTTGATCAATGAAATAGCCTCCCTTGCCCTAACCTATCCTCATGTTCTATCTCATTTGAGTTGGAATCCCCCTCCCCTTTGAGGGGTACCGATACATCTAGTTTCCTTCCCACATCTCCCCCATGAGGTCCTTTGTCCCCAAGTTCCACCGTGGCTGGATATAACTTAGCAGACAATGCTAATAAACCTACTACTCAACCCTCCATGCCTTTCGTAACTAGTTTAAACCAAACTGATTTAAACAATTTGATTAACAACCCTATCTGTCATGAAACTAATTAGTCCCCTATGCAGCCAAACAAGATTCCCTCATATATCCCTAAGTTTGAAGGTAAACCAAGAGAATATCCCTCTAATCACATCACATCCTTCCACCTTTGGTGTTCCTCTAACTCCATCACAAAGGTTTCGATTAGGTTAAGACTTTTCCAATGAAATTTGATGGGCACTCCTGCCAAGTGGTACATCGACCAATTTGGTAACACCCATCGAACCTTTGATTCCATTTCCAAAGTGTTCCTCACCTTCTTCCAAATATGATTTCACCATGATGTAGGCATTGCGATTCTAACTAACTTTCATGAAACTACTTCTACCCACATCTCATACCACTTTCATGAATGGAATAGACAACATGGTTTATGTAAATCCCATATTAGTGATGTCTTCCTTATGGAATGGTTCTTGAAATCCATTCTTCCTCCCATTGCAAAATACATAGACATGACACTACCTCAGATTCAGGAAGAAACAATTCAAAAATCACAACAATATAATCTGATCTATGCCCAATCATGGTACCTTTACATGATTCTCCTTGATGCTCCTTGCTTTCACTCAGGTGAATTGTCAACACCAGGGGCATCCCATGTAGTAGATGGTTTGGTCGGATATATCACCCATACTTATCCACAACCTACTCCTATTGGTCCTAGTGGATATAGTAACCCTTATGGTGGGTTCCACACTTCCTATGGATATCAAAACCCCCCTCAGGATCCTTCACATGCTTAATCTTAGATGGGAACTAGTACATATTACCATGCACCTCATTCCCATCCCCATCATCATGATAGAGGTAAACTTTATGGAATATCTCCTTGTGGTGGTGTTTCCATGAACCATTTCCACCCTTTCCCTAGCCTATTGTCTGCTACCTATGCCCCTCTAAAAATACTACCCCAACTCTCTGCTATTCATCCTGCACCCCCTCCTCAAGGGAAAATGTATGCGAAAAAACTTCTCGCAATCCCCCCAATCAAAACAAGAATAAAATCAAGGGGAAAGGAAACTAGAACAAACAAAACTACGAGAGCCATGAGAATCAAAACCCTCCACCTAATACTATGGGAAATCAACCCGCCATAAACCAATCCCATGGTAACAATCCCCAAGCCAAACAGGGGAAGAACCAAAACCTCCACACCAATAAACCTTGCACTAGTTGTGGTGTCTATGGGAATTACACTCATGAATTACCCCTCTTACCTAAAATGCATCGAATGTGGGAAGTAACTGAGGCTACGAAGAATGCTAATAGTCAACCTTCCCCACCCTCTATGTCACAACTAGTTGTGTTGAGGAATCCTTTAATAGCATAGGTATTTGTGTCCACTTCCAAATCCTCTCCATTTGGACCACCTCCGACTCCCACCCCTCATGGGAATGGAAATTATCAGATCCTCTTCTTGGATTTAATCGATGTCAACCTTACTACTCGATCCCACCAGTACGGTCCTTTGATCCTTCTTCATCCACCAATGGACCTTTGTATATTCCTCACCCCAATGCAAACATTCCTCATAAGGTTCCCAAGTTTCCACTAAGGTGGAATACCCTTAAACCCCATGAGCAGGTATCCCACCGCTATAACATAGTGGATGGTTTAACTCAATCCCCCATATCCATGTCATCCCTAGAAGTATTCCAAACATGTACTACACAAAGGAAGGATTTAATTGCTGCTTTGGGAACTGTTGATCCATTAGAATAACAAATGATTACCTTTTATAGTGACAAGGGTGAACCCTTTAGACTTCCACCCTTTGTAGCCTTCAAAATTCCAGTGTCCATAAAAAAAATCATCATCCTCAATGTATTGTTAATGAAGGCGCATCCACATGTGTCATGTCGGCCCAGGTATAGAAATATTTAGGCTCCCTCACCCTCGTTCCATCTATGATATCACTTCAAGTGTATGATGGTCAACCCTCTCAACTTGAAGGGCTTTACCAACATTTTCAACTAGGAGGAAAATAAGTTTGCTTAGACATTGAAGTTATTTATGCACCATTAGACTACAACATCCTTTTAGGTTGAAGCTTCATGCATGCCATAAAGGTAGTGGCTTCCTCAGTATTTCAAAATATGATGTACCCCCATAATGAGAAACTCATCATCATTGACCAATTGAACTACCATGACCCTCAAGTACAATTCCACCATGACCATGTGGTTTCCTCTTTAGTGGGACCCAAACAGTCCCTTCACCTTCATACATCAACCCTAGAGTCTAAAAATAATTGACATTGTTGGGTGCATATTACGAACCTCCTCCCACCATTGCCCACCCTAGTTCTTTTGATGTATATATGGTGTCATCTGGTCATATACCAATGGACCCATAGCTCCAATATTCTATTGTACCCTCAAGTATGGCCTTCCCCATGCCACAACCAGGAGAGCATATGCAACCACATTTGCAAGCACATCTCCACTACCCCTTTGATCAAGTACCTTTCTTATTTCCTTCTCCAGGAATAGTTAGTACCCCAGTCGTGGAACATTGAACTTTCCTAACCTAACCTTAGGGATTCCAATGTGGTATTTGGACACTCCTCCAAATACTCTTCCATCTACTACACCAAAACCATATTTTATTTTGAACCCTGTTCAAACAATACCCATGACTCCTATATCCCCCAAGGTACTTGCATAGGCCACCCCTCAACCTGAACAAGACTCACCTCAACTTATGCTGACCCCACATCAACTAAATAAGAAGGGAAACATATTTGAAAAAGGGGAAAGACCAAAGTAAAATGGGGAACAAACACTCCAAAAAAATCCATGGCCACCAATAACACTACATCTACGCCCATACTGGCATGCACTAATTGTGATATCTTTGTCCATGATACCTTCAATTGTCCAAGGCTCCTTGAATTGAAATAACTTTACAACTTTGATGAATTAGAAAATGACCCCTCCATACTTGTTGTGGAATTTCCTTCCCCTGAGTTATCAACCAAGCGTGTTAAGTCCTTGTGCACGAATCACCCATGTGCTTTGTGCAACACCTACGCCCATAATTTTCATCATTGTCCCCATATATTCTAGTATCGAGATGCTCTGAGATTCTTTGTTAGTTGGATTCTGTTCACTAGGAAGATCCAACATCGATGACAATATACCTTGATCTCAAATGCGATATGTCTTTMCCAAACATTTCTCAAACATTCATTAAAATTGGTCCCCACAAAGTGCACACTAGTGAGAATACCATGCAAATTCTCTACCTATCAACTTCCATGGGATCAAAATTGTCGGAAAATCCTCCATTTTCTGCTGAGGTACATCAAAGCATCCATTGTATGCTTAATTCCTCTTCGTTCTCAACATCAATGGAGCATTCATCCACTAATCTTCAATCTACCCATGTATATGTTGTGCATGTGAACCATATCTTTCATTCCCATGGCATTGGTATTGGGTTCACTACCCCATATTCCACCACTCCATATTGTAGTGTAGAATCTACTTTTCCCATTTTCCATTATGGTGAGGATGTTCTAGAGTCCCCTGCCACTCCATATTACCCTTGGGATGATCCATCTCATCATTCCTACTTTTTACCACAACACTTGAGTCCCTTCAACAAGTGCATTGTGGAGTCCAAATATTTTTTTGGACAAGCATTTGTTTCCCATATCCATAAACAAACCTTGGTATGGTGACACATATTAGAAAACACATAGATTGAGTCCCTCTAACTCATATGTAAATACCAAATTGACAATCCACCCTTGTCTTTCCAAAACTGCATCCATAGTCACTCTCCACTATATGTCTAGGCCCTAATGACCTAGGTTGTGTAGAATCTATAGTTTATAATAAATATCACATATTGAACCATTCTACTCTATGCAATTCAAAAGGAGTGGTGATCCCATACTTACCATCATGTCTCGATGCTTTACCTGGTGGGAGAGATAACTCTAGGACCTCCCCCTGGTGGTTTATCCCCTCATATAAATTCTGATTGATGCACCATCTATTCCATTGGAATCATATTTTTGAGCCATTCTCATAATTTCTTTCTTTGATACTTCACCAAGAAGCCATTTTTCCAAGAAGGGTTAAATATAAGACTTTTTACACCAAATTGTTACCCAACAATTTACATAACTTAAGAACCATATTGTTTTCATAGTTATCAAATTCTAAACAAGAATTCCCCATGGATAACCAATTTTATTCATGGATGTGAGCCTCCTACAAGACTTAATTATCACAACATTTAGAATAGTCTAACTCCCTTTTGTTCATTTCATTTTCCCGTCGGTACAAAAAATTGCTTGTAGGACCCCGTTCACTTGGGTAGATGGACCAACCCATCCATCTTGTGCATTTTCCATCAACTCAGTGATAGATCCTTAATCACATGGGTTCCATAGAATAGCAACCCATGTTTTCTTTTGGTTCCCATGCTGTTCAATCCCCCTAGGGTTTGGGAGTCCAATTAGTCTCCATACCAAGGTTGAGCCACATGCAGTTCTTATCATCACGTTGACATCCATACCCTATGGAATCACCCATTTATGGTTGGAATTTGTTGGATTTTCACCTATTTCAATCCATCCACTTCATCCATACAATGAAAATCCTTCATTTTTATGCCTCCATTCACCCAGTCTCAAGGATATTTCCATTAATTTCCTTAGCATTGATTACCTCCATCTGTAGTTTTCACATTTGAATTATTGATACTTTGTTATTTTTTGGGACATTTATCTCCTCATTACCCCTACATATCCCCATTTTGTTTCTCCCATGGGATTCTAATTGTCTATTGCATCTCTTGATACCAAGTCCTTTGATCCTTATTCATCCACCAATGGACTTTGTATATTCCTCACCCCAATGCAAACATTCCTCATAATGTTCCCAAGTTTCCACTAAGGTGGAATACCCTTAAACCCCATGAGCAGGTAGCCCACCGCTATAACATAGTGGATGGTTTAACTCAATCCCCTATATCCATGTCATCCCTAGAAGTATTCCAAACATGTACTACATAAAGGAAGGATTTAATTGCTGCTTTAGGAACTGTTGATCCATTAGAATAACAAATGATTACCTTTGATAGTGACAAGGATGAACCCTTTAGACTTCCACCCTTTGTAGCCTTCCAAATTCCAGTGTCCATAAAAAAAATCATCATCCATCAATGTATTGTTGATGAAGGTGCATCCACATGTTTCATGTCGGCCCAGGTATAGAAATATTTAGGCTCCCTCACCCTCGTTCCATCTACGATATCACTTCAAGTGTATGATGGTCAACCCTCTCAACTTGAAGGGCTTTACCAACATTTTCAACTAGGAGGAAAATAAGTTTGCTTAGACATTGAAGTTATTTATGCACCATTAGACTACAACATCCTTTTAGGTTGAAGCTTCATGCATTCCATGAAGGTAGTGGCTTCCTCAGTATTTCAAAGTATGATGTTCCCCCATAATGAGAAACATCATCATTGACCAATTGAACTACCATGACCCTCAAGTACAATTCCACCCTGACCATGTGGTTTCCTCTTTAGTGGGACCCAAATAGTACCTTCACTTTCAGACATCAACCGTAGAGTCTAAAAATAATTGACATTGTTGGGTGCATATTACAAACCTCCTCCCACCATTGCCCACCCTAGTTCTTTTGATGTATATATGGTGTCATCTGGTCATATACCAATGGACCCATAGCTTCAATATTCTATTGTACCCTCAAGTATGGCCTTCCCCATGCCACAACCAGGAGTGCATATGCAACCACATTTGCAAGCACATATCCACTACCCCTTTGATCAAGTACCTTTCTTATTTCCTTCTCCAGGAATAGTTAGTACCCTAGTCGTGGAACATTGAACTTTCCTAACCTAACCTTAGGGATTCCAATGTGGTATTTGGACACTCCTCCAAATACTCTTCCACCTACTACACCAAAACCATATTTTATTTTGAACCATGTGCAAACAATACACATGACTCCTATATCCCCCAAGGTACTTGCATAGGCCACCCCTCAACCTGAACAAGACTCACCTCAACTTATGATGACCCCACATCAACTAAATAAGAAGGGAAACAGATTTGAAAAAGGGGAAAGACCAAAGTAAAATGGGGAACAAACACTCCAAAAAAATCCATGGCCACCAATAACACTACATCTACGCCCATACCGCCATGCGCTAATTGTGATATCTTTGTCCATGATACCTTCAATTGTCCAAGGCTCCTTGAATTGAAATAACTTTACAACTCTGATGAATTAGAAAATGACCCCTCCATACTTGTTGTGGAATTTCCTTCCCCTGAGTTATCAACCAAGCGTGTTAAGTCCTTGTGCACGAATCACCCATGTTCTTTGTGCAACACCTACGCCCATAATTTTCATCATTGTCCCCATATATTCTAGTATCGAGATGCTCTGAGATTCTTTGTTAGTTGGATTTTGTTCACTAGGAAGATCCAAMATCGATGACAATATACCTTGATCTCAAATGCGATATGTCTTTCCCAAACATTTCTCAAACATTCATTAAAATTGGTCCCCACAAAGTGCACACTAGTGAGAATACCATGCAAATTCTCTACCTATCAACTTCCATGGGATCAAAATTGTCGGAAAATCCTCCATTTTCTGCTGAGGTACATCAAAGCATCCATTGTATGCTTAATTCCTCTTCGTTCTCAACATCAATGGAGCATTCATCCACTAATCTTCAATCTACCCATGTATATGTTGTGCATGTGAACCATATCTTTCATTCCCATGGCATTGGTATTGGGTTCACTACCCCATATTCCACCACTCCATATTGTAGTGTAGAATCTACTTTTCCCATTTTCCATTATGGTGAGGATGTTCTAGAGTCCCCTGCCACTCCATATTACCCTTGGGATGATCCATCTCATCATTCCTACTTTTTACCACAACACTTGAGTCCCTTCAACAAGTGCATTGTGGAGTCCAAATATTTTTTTGGACAAGCATTTGTTTCCCATATCCATAAACAAACCTTGGTATGGTGACACATATTAGAAAACACATAGATTGAGTCCCTCTAACTCATATGTAAATACCAAATTGACAATCCACCCTTGTCTTTCCAAAACTGCATCCATAGTCACTCTCCACTATATGTCTAGGCCCTAATGACCTAGGTTGTGTAGAATCTATAGTTTATAATAAATATCACATATTGAACCATTCTACTCTATGCAATTCAAAAGGAGTGGTGATCCCATACTTACCATCATGTCTCGATGCTTTACCTGGTGGGAGAGATAACTCTAGGACCTCCCCCTGGTGGTTTATCCCCTCATATAAATTCTGATTGATGCACCATCTATTCCATTGGAATCATATTTTTGATCCATTCTCATAATTTCTTTCTTTGATACTTCACCAAGAAGCCATTTTTCCAAGAAGGGTTAAATATAAGACTTTTTACACCAAATTGTTACCCAACAATTTACATAACTTAAGAACCATATTTTTTTCATAGTTATCAAATTCTAAACAAGAATTCCCCATGGATAACCAATTTTATTCATGGATGTGAGCCTCCTACAAGACTTAATTATCAAAACATTTAGAATAGTCTAACTTCCTTCTGTTCATTTCATTTTCCTGTCGGTACAAAAAATTGCTTGTAGGACCCCGTTCACTTGGGTAGATGGACTAACCCATCCATCTTGTGCATTTTCCATCAACTCAATGATATATCCTTAATCACATGGGTTCCATAGAATAGCAACCCATGTTTTCTTTTGGTTCCCATGCTGTTCAATCCCCCTAGGGTTTGGGAGTCCAATTAGTCTCCATGCCAAAGTTGAGCCACATGCAGTTCTTCTCATCATGTTGACATCCATACCCTATGGAATCCCCCATTTATGGTTGGAATTTGTTGGATTTTCACCTATTTCAAGCCATCCACTTCATCCATACAATGAAAATCCTTCATTTTTATGCCTCCATTCACCCAGTCTCAAGGATATTTCCATTAATGTCCTTACCATTGATTACCTCCATCTGTAGTTTTCACATTTGAATTATTGATACTTTGTTATTTTTTGGGACATTTATCTCCTCATTACACCTACATATCCCCATTTTGTTTCTCCCATGGATTCTAATTGTCTATTGCATATCTTGATACACTGGTTTGACTTGCTCTATCCTCCATTTGGATATTACATGTCTCACCTTTCCTCCCAACAACCCCTTTGGCACTACTAGGAGGGCCTTGTACTTTTACTATACTCGGTTTAATATTTTGGAAACATCACTGTGTTTCCCTTGTTCATAGTATATAAGATGCATCACCTTTGTCTCCCATGGATTCTGTTCAGTTACACATTGTGTCCTATTATATTTTGTCATCACCTCCATGAGTTGTACCCATCCCATGTTTCCCATATTTAACCTCTGGTTGTCCTCATGGTTCCACTATTATGTCTGTGAAAATCCGTGTGCCCAGTAATCAATCGTTCTCCATGGAATGTTTTCAGTTGCTGCCAGGTTTGTCCTACATTTATGATATGAAAAAGGGAAGTATTGAGTACACCTCTCGTTTCCTTCCCACCCATCCTTGGTGTTAGTATTTGTCAGTCACCCTATACTTTCTAACTCGTGCTGGTTCCAAGGATTCACCATTTCCTTTGTTTTAGTGGGCCTTCCTTTATCGAATTCAACACTTGTATTCTATGGGTTTGGTTTAGAGGATTTTGTACCTTGGAATCATCTTCAGTATTGGTGAGTGTCTTGATACAAGTAGAGGGCGTCATGAGTGCCTTATGACTTGGTTTTTTATCATGTGCTCAACTTCAACTCCTCATCACATGATTGATAATTGTACACTTGAATATTCAATGATCTAGTTGATTGTACCGATTTCTCAGACATGCGTGAGACGCATCAAACCTCAAGAGGATTCCATTTAGGTATTCCCATGCATGTTCCGACATCATCATTTCCTTCCATAGACATGAATCCACCTGTTGTACTTTGGATACCGAGCATAAGGAAACCTTTTCCTTCTTGGATGCCGATGGAATTCCCCCTATCGACATCAACAATTTATTCTAGGGGTTAGTATTATGTACCCTGGTACCTATCCGCATCCTTAATGGGTCACCTTATACCAAGTTGAGGGAGTCATAATTTCTCTCATACTTGGTAGGATCTCATGTGCTCAACTCCAACTCATCATCACACCATTGAGATTTGTACATACATCCATGATCCATCCTTAGATGCAGTTCCTCAAATTTGATTGGCTTGATTTCGCCATTCTCAGAGTCCCCAGGTTGATCTTCCCTTAAGTCAAATATGTCATATATTTGGAGCCCCATTCCTATTCAACAGGGCTTCTCAGGTTGCTTCCACCCCCCTCACACAAACCAAGTGTATTAATTATTATATACTTCGCTCAATAGCACTTGTGATGTAAACCTTGTTCTTTCATCCAGGAATATGTATATGAAATTGATTATATCATTGAATTGTACCCTAGCCCACTTTTGCTAGAATCATGTTGTACTTGAGACTTCATGTTGTCTCACCATTTTATCTCTTTCATTACATTCATACCATTGTAACCATTATCATAAGTTATCTCAACAAGTATTGGTGTGCCTACCTCATCCCATTGAGATCATGTAACTTAACACCTTGTGATCATTTTGTTGATAGGACATCTTATTTGGCCTCTCTGGTGGCTAGATTGACTTCCTGTGGCATATCTTCCTCTCCTTGGAGGTCTCACTCATTAGTAAAATAAAAATCTAATGTATTTTGGTCATATGACATGCTCCTAACTTCAAGCATTAAGGGGAATTCTATATCACATAAAAATTACACACTTAGACAAAAAATCGAAGTGTAATGAGATAATCCAACTGTAGTATGGTACCATGACATGTACCTGCTAATTAATGTGTAGGAACCCCTTTCATATAGTTAAATTGGCCAAAAATGGAATAAAATCCACTTTTACATGATAAATTCACTTAATTAGCTTTAATAACCCTTGTTCCTAAAGTTAATTCCATTAAAACCCACATAACCCAATTCCATGTATTAATATACCTAATTAACTTTAGAAACCCCTTTCTAAAGTTATTTTTGATTAATTAAGTCATAATCCACTTTTATGACTATCCCTCTTAAATTATTTTCAAAAAAGCAAATAATATGAGAAACTATCATATTTTTCCTATAAAATAAGGAAGGGTCTCACCTCAATCCAGTCATCCCCTCATTTTTACTCTTTCATCTCCCATTTTACTCTGATCCCCTTATTTTATTGTAGCAATTTCCCTAGTTTTCTCCTTTCTCATGAAGGAATAATTCATACTTGTTATATATGAATAACGTCTAATGTATATGAGTGCACAAATGTAATGAAGTAGACCAAGCTTAAGGTATACGCATGAGTGAAAGATGAGGATAATGAGAGATATTGGGGATGATGATCTCATAGATTGAGTTAAGAGATTTAAGGAGACATTGTGGAGATGGTTATGGATATGATGTGATCTAATTACCTAATTAAGACTTAGCAGTTATGGTCACCTATGGTTATATACATCCTGAGTGGGACTAATGGTTAAGAACATGTGTTTCCTCTTAATAGGTCACAAGTTCAAATCCATATGGGGGTAGGGTATTTATACCTCCGTAGACTTTACTAGTCAAATCATTGGGCGGAGGTGGTCCCTTTTCCCACAAACAAGGGGGTTTCATACACCAATTTAGTGTCTGGCTCGGTCGTGACCTTAAAAACGGATTATTATTATTATTATTATTATCAAGAAACCATTTATACAATAGAATGTACACATGGGAATGTTATGATGTAATATAGATTTTCCCCTTCGGGGGTTTCTTAGTGTAATTATCACTGTCCCTTACTTTGTATGTTTATTGTTGCTGATTACAATTTCAACATTTGGTATCAGAGCATAACTAATGACAAAGGAGTTTTCTGCATGAAGAGCATGGAACTGTAGAAAAAATGAATCATGGAACAAAGGTGTGGATCATAGAGATGATACATAGAGCGAGAGGACGTGAGTTTAGTAAATCATTGCCACACTGCGCAAGAAACATTGTTTTCCATGATATTACACTACTGTTGAAAATAAAAGTGCAAGCCAAATCACTGTAGATGTTGTTGCAGGAGATGAGGGCATGAAGGCATTTTTCAAATCATTTATTTAGATCGTTGGAGAATCCTGCTGAATGTTGACACGATTAAGTGCATTGTTGGCATTGAAAGGACAAGAGATATTGGTGGTTTTTGAGGAAAAGGTATGAGAAACCTTACTCAAGCATTTTCAGATCTTGTTGGGCTAAGGCAAGATAGTCGGGAATGTCACCCGGGGTTTATAGCCTTAAAACAAAAAAAACAATCACTTAATCCAAAGGTATTAAGTACGAGGGACCAAGACTGATTTTGATATATGTTATATGTAACTGTGTGTTGGAACAGGGACAGACCCAGGGTTCAACGCTTCAACAATGCACCAACAAAACCCTAACTACCGTCCCTTTCGGCAACACCTGCGAAGCAGATGAAGTCTCACTCGAGGTAGAGGTAGGGGTGGTTGCAGGACTCAAGTGTCTACAACCTAGCTGGGACACAAATATGTGATTACAACACTTAACAGAGCACTTAGTAGCTAATATTCATCAATATTTAACCCTCATTCACATCACAGTTCAAAATCCTAATTACAAAACAACGCAGTATTCAACTAGATCTAACACGTCCAAGCACTTAGCATATAGAAATAGATCAGATCTAGAATTCATTCACATCACTAAGCGTTAAGATAGTATATCAGATTCATCTAAAAAACATATCAAAACACCAAGCATAAATAACAACAATCACATAAGAATCATAAGCACAAAGCAATCACAACACAGGATATATGTGGTTCACCCCAGTGTGGGGCTATGCCCACTATAACGATCCCCCCGACCATCCCGAGGCTGGGGTACGCCACTCCAGAGCAACCACTCATGCTCTGATGCTAGTCAGTAATATTCCCAGCCATCAAGCCGGAAACATGCTACTCTAGGGAAGACTTTCGTTCCCATATTGCGGAAGATACAATAGCATACCCAGTAGTCAACTAAGCAATGCCACCTAAATTTACTCTTTAGACTGCATGCAACTAAAACATATACATACAACACGCTCGCAAAATATTTACATATAAACATACACAACAATTACTTTCTGTAACATACGACTTTTATATTAAAATAACAGTAATTACCGATATGCATCATTTACAGGAAATTACCCATAAGCACAAAAGAAAACATAGTCACATATATCATAAAATCGTAACATGGGCATGTAAATAGCAAACAACATATCCATATTTCATAAAATTGGTACTTTTCTTAGAATGACTATCACCAACTGCTTATAGACTGTCCATGAACCTCCCAACCATAGATTACACTGTTAATCACTCTCAACAGTGAATCACCCCCTATCTGGGACTGAACTCCACCCAGGGTAAAGGGATTCCTATCTAGGCTAAGGATCATGGACAAAAGGAAAGACTTTGTCTCAAGTGCTCACTCAACTAACAACCTATAGCCTCTCATTCCCCACATGCCTGTCCCACCAAAGGAAGTGTGCCCCTTCTCTTCTCAATAGTCCCTCGGCTGCCCCACTTCCCTTCCAAGGCTTCAACAACAGACCAGACCAGAAGTCTCAGAACACTGTAGCTACAGTTTAGCACCAATGAAAATCAATCCCCAACAATTTTCTTGCCTAGAGAACTGCTCACGGGACTGAAAACCTGCTTCTTCAATCCCACTCCAAGCTAACCAGGTACACCAACCAAAAGGGATGGGGAAACAAGTTTTGGAAAGGTGGAATGGATGTCTCAAGGATAACAAAATGTATGAGTGAAAATGGTCATGGAGTCATTGACTAGATAATTGAGTGTGTTTTTGGGATCACTATGAACTCTTTGTCAAACGATGGTCCCTGATGGTTTTTCCCTTCCCCCCCTTATGTTCGTAAGCGATTTCCCCCATGAGAGAGAGAGGCCCCCTCAGATAAGTTTCCCCACGATATGAATGCATGTCCCCAACTTGACACTTGTCATATCAGAAGTTACCTTTGTCCACTTGTCCCCAACTTTGGAACTTGGGATAAAATTATCCATACTTTATGTTTTGGGAATATTAATATAATATTCCCTTGACTTTTGGCCCTCCCTTTCCCTATCTGGTGAAGTTCAGTCCCCCATCTCTTTATCGTGGTTGGTCTATGTGCAATGATGTATTTTATATTAATCATGAGTTCATGTACAAAGTAGGTGCATTGGCCCTTTAACATCTAGGCGCGCTGGTCTAATTCCAAGACATAAGCATTCCAACTTATAATACTGGCTCACCAGCCTATAATGCATATTATATACATAGAGGTTCCCTAACCTTAATATTGCGTGCACTTAGTTACTGTGCACTGTATCCTCTGTATTTAAGGTTGCACGCACATTAGTTACTGCACACAGTATTCTAAAATGTGTACATTACATCCCTTTACTGCGCGATATATGCACGCACCATGCCATGAAAGGTGTATTACAAAATGATGTCTAAATAACTCACTAGATTAAATATACTTGGATTATATTTACATTTGGGTTCGACCGAGGGATATTACAATCCCCTCCCCTTATTTATGCACTGTCCTCAGTGCATCATGTACCCATATACAACAAAATTCTCAAAATTATTCAAAAAGATGCGGGTATTCTATCCACATTGCATCCTCATGCTCCCAAGTAGTGTTTTCAGGTCCATACCAGGTCCATTGGACCTTTACAAGTCCTATGGCTCGATTCCAGAGTTGTTTGATTTTTTGATCCAGGATGCGCACCAGATGCACTTGGAAAGCGCCTTTTTGCTCCACCTAGATAACATTCCAATCAATGACATGATTAGCATCGGGTATATATTTTTTTAGCAATGATACATGGAAGACATTATGAATAGACATAGATGCAGGCAATGCAATCATATAAGCAACTGGACCAATCCTCTCTAGGATTTCAAATGGTCCACAAAATATGGCTGCTAACTTGGCACAGCTTCCCAACTTCATGGAGCTTCTGTTAGCTTTTAATTTCAGGAAAACATGATCACCCACTTTGAATTATCTGTGGATTCTGTTTTTACGAGCATAAATTTTCTTTCTGTCTTGGGTAGCTTTCAAATTCTGCTTAATTTTTGACATCTCGTCCTCCATCTCCTTGAGAAACTCTGGCCCGACTACTGCTCTATTAGATGGATTATCCCAGCTTACTGGAGTATTGCACCTTCTACCGTAAAGTGCTTCAAATGGGCTCATTTTTAATGATGCCTGATACCCATTATTGTAAGCGAATTCTACCAAGTGTAGGTAGTCTTCCCATTTCGATGGTTGTTACAGGTATGAAATAACTGAGAGGGGGGGTGAATCAGTTATTGTAAATTATTAACAATCTCTCTCCTTTTTAACTTCGAATCATTAATCTTAGTGGCAGTAAGTCTTTACTGTGAAAACCAGTGTTATAAACATAAAGCATATATCATAAAGAACAGCAATCACACACACA
>ML776660.1:852593-882920 GCA_009831015.1 Picea engelmannii | reverse complement strand
TCTGTGTTCCAGCTCTGTTCCAACACTGTGTTTCAGCGTCTGTGTTTCCAGCTCTGTTCCAACACTGTGTTTCAGCGTCTGTGTTTGCATTTGTGTTGCAGCAGTTCACATTTGTGTTGCCGTATCTGTTCTTCTTAAACAATTGATTGCCATCAATGACAACCTTGATCATCTGCGTCATCTTTGCTGTAGCCATATTTCCAACAATGGTTTGTCCATCACATACATTCTCAACATATCCTCTATCACCCTATTCACTCTTTCTATCTGTCCATCAGACTTGGGATGATAATCTGTACTAAATTTTAGATTCGTTCCGAATCCTTTGAACAAAACTTTCCAGAAATTCGAGGTGAATTTCGGGTCTCTGTCAGACACAATCGTTTTAGGACTTTCGTGCAATCATGCCACTTCCCTCATGAAAATATCAACAACATATGCTGCCTTGTGAGTAGTTTTCAGTGGAATGAAATGGGCAGCTTTTGTAAGCTTGTCCACCACTACCAAAATCGAATCATGTAGCTTTCCTGTTCTGGGCAATCCCATAATAAAATCCATTGTCACCAATTCCCACTTCCATTCAGAAATGGGCAAAGGTTGCATCAATCCTGCTGGGTGCCTATGCTCTGTTTTAACTTTCTGGCATTGCATACACCTAGCGATGTATTCTGCAATTTCTCTCTTCATACCTGGCCAAAAGCATTGGCTCTTGACTGCTGTTACGATTTTCTGATATCCGGGGTGCCCTGCATAAGGATCATTATGCATCTCATGCAAAATTATACGTTTCAAGTCTTGGACATTTGGTATAAAAATTATGTTCTTGTGCAACCATATTCCATCTATTCCCAACTTATAAATATCCATCTTTTGTGGTGTCTTACCTTGCTGTAGCATTTCTACCAATTCTCTGTACTGCAGATCTGTATTTGCAGCCTCCAGAATTTTTCTTTTAACATCAGTTTGGTACATGCTAATGGCTGTAGCACGTAGTTCATGCACCCTCCTGCTGAGTGCATCAACCACTTTATTTTCTTTCCCTTTGATATGATTTATATCAAAGTTATATTCTCTTAGAATTTCTAACCATCTGCTTTGTCTAGCATTTAGATTTGGTTGGTCAAATAAATATTTCAAACCATTGTGGTCTGTTCTTAGCTTAAACATCTTTCCCATGAGGTAGTGTCTCCATTTCCTCATGGCATGAACTATGGCTGCCAACTCCAAATCATGAGTGGCATAGTTTCTTTCATGCTCTTTCAACTTCCTTGATTCATAACATATCACAAATCCATCTTGACTAAGGACTCCACCCAGTCCTTCATTACATGCATCTGTGCATACAATGAAATCTTCATTTGGGTCTGCGATCCTTAGTATTGGAGCACTTTTCAATAATTGTTTCAAATGTTGGAAACTCCTTTCACAGTCCGTCGTCCACTGAAACTTCATACCTTTCCTTTGCAAGGAAGTGATTGGGTGTGCTATCTTCGAGAATCCTCCAATGAATCTCCTGTAGTAGCCTACAAGGCCCATGAAATATCTGACCTCTGTCACATTCTTTGGTGTTGACCATTCTCTAATGGCTGCTACCTTCTCAGGGTCCACTGCTATCCCATCTTTTGAGATGATATGCCCCAAGTAATGAATTTTTTTATGATAAAATGAGCACTTACTCAATTTGGCATACAACTGATGTTCCCTTAATACTTGCAACACCATTCTCAAATGATGTTCATGCTCTTCCTCTGACTTGGAATATATAATAATTTCATCCAAACAGACAATGACAAACTTGTCCAAATACTCTCGGAAAACACCATTCATTAAGCACATGAAAACAACAGGTGCATTTGACAATCCAAATGGTACCACTGTGAACTCATAGTGACCATACCTTGTCATGAAGGCGGTCTTGATAATACCTTCTTCTTTAATTCTTACCTGATGGTATCCTAATCTGAGATATATCTTTGAAAATATCCTTGCATCCTTCAATTGATCAAAGAGATCATCAATCCTTGGTAGAGGATATTTGTTCTTAACAATCACTTTATTCAATTGTCTAAAGTCAATGCACAATCTTAACATTCCATCTTTCTTTTTCACAAACAAGACTGGGGCACCCCAAGGTGATACACTTGGGCGTATATACCCCTTCTTCAGAAGTTCTTCAAGATGCATTTGCAACTCCTTCAATTCTGGTGTACTCATTCTGTAAGGAGTCTTTGACACTGGCACTGCTCCAGGCATCAAATCTATAGAGAAATAAATGTCTCTCCTTGGGGGTAGTCCTGGTACTTCCTTGAATACATCTTCAAAATCTTTCAGGACTGCATAATTCTCCAAATTTGGCACCTTGTCTTTAGGTGTCTCCTCCACATGAGCTGCAAATATTTGACATCCTTTTCTATAACATTTCTTCAGCTGTAAGGCTGAAATTTCTCTAACGGTTACTGCCCTGAGAATTCCCTGCACTTTCTTTTGGTTCCCTTCTTCATCCAAGAAACTAAATGCTTTGTTATGAAAATCCAATAGAGCATGATGTGGGTCCAACCAATCCATCCCAATTAAACAGTCATAGGAACCTAAGGGTAAGATGTTCAAATCTGCCCTGGTATTTGGTCCATTCATGTCTATGAGGCAAGACTTAACCATCTCATTAACTTTTCTTCTGGATCCTATAGCCAGTTGCACCAACCAAGATTTCCCATGCTTGCTTCTTGGTAAATGCAAACTTTCCACCATCTTTGGGTCTATATAACTATGGATAGCTCCTGAATCAATTAAAATATAAAGGGTTTGGTTGTTGATCATACCTTCCACTTCAATCATGTGGGACTGATACTCTGCTTGCTTGTTGTCCAGGGCCGCATAAATCCTTGGCACATTTCTTCCCATGTACTCTACTGTCTCAGCCCGTTGTACATTGTGAATAGTCCTACCTTTTTCTCCTCTGTGAGGACAATCTATGAACCTATGGTCTCCTTTACAACCCCAACATTGCATAGGTGGTTGTCTTGGCCCTTGACTCCCTGTGTCAATCACTCTAGTTCCCTTATGAATTTATTGCCATTGTGGATTATTTATGAAGAATGGTGGCTTAGCTCCCTTCTTCCTTTGATCCATCTTGAATTTATTATTGTCTTCCCAAGCCTTTTGGAAAGCTGGTCTTGCTTTCAGCTGGTCATATAAGCATTTATCTCTCCTTATGGTCTCTTCTAATGTCTTGGGATCATCATACTGTATTTTTTCACTGATGAACGATGACAATCCACTTAAGTACTGTTGAATCTTGACTGCCTCATCCTTAATGAAAGAGACATACATAAGAGTTCCAGAAACCTTATCTCATATTCATCTATGGTCGTACTTCCAAGCTTAACTTCAAAGAACTCTTTCATTTTCTTGTCATAGTATCTCTTGGTCAAGTACTTCTTCTCAAAATACTTCTTGAATTCTCTCCAAGTCACACTTTTCTCGACAATATGCTGTACCTGCACAAGTTGATCCCACCACATGGAGGTTTTTCCTTTGAGTTGATAGATAGAAATTCCACCTTCAGCATGGGAAGAATAATTATGCAATTGAAAATACTTCCTCATGCCTAGCAACCATGTTTTAGCATCTTCATCCTTCTTGTGCTCACCATCAAAGGTAGGAGGTTTGATTTTGTTCATTTCTCCTCGCAGCTCATCCACCCAAGATCTCTTATACCTTCTAACAGGGGATAGACTTGAGCTGTTGCCTGCTCTCTTATGTGAATGCCTATGGGAATGATGGTAATGCTACTTGCACTTTTTACTTCTCTCTTCTCCTCTGAAGATCTGTGTCTCTCAGATCTACTTGCGTTACTCTCCTTAACCAATTTCTTCTCTATTCTATTCAAACCTTCCAATAGATTCATGTTGAAGTCATCCTGCTGCTCTTTGGATTTCATAAGACTTTCATTATCAACTTTATGGCTTTGGACTTCCTTCTGCAAATTCTTAATGGTCTCATCCATATTCATATGTTCATTCCTTTCTTCTCCATGTCCATTGGAGTTCGTTCCTTCCATGCCCAAATGGACATCCACCCCTCTTCTCTTCTCTGGATGACTGTAATTCCCATGTGCCTCTTCCATTCCTACAGACTCTGCACTGGTCTGACCTGACCGAGTTGTTGTTAATTCTACAAAACATGCAACCATCGAAACTAATCAGACTAACCAATCAACAATTCATGAGAATATGCACCATTTTGATTCAACATACACATCAACATTATCACTCCTGGTTTCCTGGTGTTATCACCACTACAATTCTAGATAAGACCTACGTCTTGAGAATGCTGACGCGTAGTGCCTTTCGAGATACACTTGCGCAAGAAGGTGGTTTTGTCAAAACCGCTTTCGCCAAGACACGATATTACGTGTCTCAACATGTCAAATCCACCACTCACGGAGTAGGTGACGACTAGTCAGATCACCTTGCTCCATTCGTTCGGTACTTCATAGCCATGTGACGTCAGCTGAACGCCACCATGTAACGGACTCAAAAGATAATCATTCGAAATGGATTGGCCAAGCATGGAAACCCAACGCTCCCTATACATAATCTGTCTGTGCTTCATAAATGGAGTTCTATAATTACCACTCCCCAAGTATGAAGATATCTGCGTATCCATAACCGTAGTAATCTTCAAGCTGCTCGACTTCCTGCTCTCTGTAAAGACGCATTTCGGTATCCCCAACTTGAGATACATGGACAAAGCTAATTCGAGTGAGACTGGTTATTCGAGCAACATGCTAGGATTTCCTGCGAATAAGGAGGAAAGGGTCCTCACGCACCTTCTAGCAACTAAGTTCCACAAAGATCCAATTATAGACTCGCGATTGGAGGTCAGACTGAATCCCATTATAAAGGATTTAGTCATCAACAGGCTAGCAGTAAGCAGCATAAGAAGGAGGAATCTATGGTTGAAGCGGCCGAAAGTGTTGGAGAAAATCAACTGGTTTGGTTAGAATCCTCTTTAAAGGCGGAGATTGCTAAGCTAAAGTAAGTCTTCAACTAAAATAAACATGTCTCAACGAATTTTGAACATCCAATAGTGGAGTTAAAGAGTACAAGAGATGATAGGCCTGTTCTTCAACGATCCTTTTTACAACAGGCTAACTGCTGTCATCACCCTTTTGTAATTTTGTGATTAATATGATTATATAAATATAGAAACAGATTTTTAAACTGTTTTATCACAATTTCTATTTGGTGATGTTATGACTCTTGTTTTCTTTTATAATAGTTTTTCTTGTAATCTTATATTTTATTTTCATCTGTCTAAATCAGAAGAAATTAAATTCGAAATTAATGCTTCAATGCGGTTATGTGTTTATTTTTATTTTATTATTATGCAATTTTAAACTCAGACTCCTCGCCTTCCAAGCGACTTCACGCGCATTAACTTGACCTGTTCATTTATATTATCGTGCATAGAAATATTACAAGGTAAGCGCTTCTTCACGCACTGAAATCTACTGTGCATTTCTTCTTCATTGTACCGACTACTTACGCGCACTATCCTAGCATTGTGTGCCAATATCCACTGCGCACAGTTTTGATACTGCACACCGATATTCCACATGCATTTTCGTCCTATGCATGCACCATGCCAAGTTTAACATACTCCTTCGTGCTCAAATATCTGTACATACTACTGAATACACCGTCGTGAAACACCTTATACTCATACTTATGAGCGTACCAACAAAACTTCTCTGCGTTAAGCAATACTTGCGCACCCCATGTGCACCTTACTATGTGTGTGCTTACCGCACAAGGCTAATTTAAGCATGTTCATCTACACATAATAATCTTCCGTGTGGTGCAACAATTTACCGCACACATTGGCACACCAAGGTTTCCCGTGCGGTGCCAAATTTACCACACACACTAGTACGCCAAGATTTTCCAAGGACATTTTATGACTCTAATTCTGGTCACTTCGAAGTTAATTTTCTGTGAATATTCACTTCGATTGCACCCTTCTGGTCCATCCAAGCTCAATGTTGAATCGAGGATCTGATACCATACTGTAACGATCCCCCCCGACCATCCTGAGGCCGAGGTACACCACTCTAGAGAAACCACTCATGCTCTGATGCTAGTTGGTAACATTCCCAGCCATCCGGCCGGAAACATGCTACTCTAAGGAACACTTTCGTTCCCATACTACGGAACATATAGTAGCATACCTAGTAGTCAACTAATCAATGCCACCTAAATTTACTCTTTAGACTGCATGCAACTAAAACATATATATATAACACGCTCGTGGAAGCTTTACATCTAAACATACACAACAAATACTTTCTGTAACATACAAATTTTATATTAAAATAACAATAATTACCGATATGCATCATTTACAGGAAATTACCCATAAGAACACAAGCAAACATAGTCGTATATATGATAAAATTGTAACATGGGCATGTAAATAACAAACAACATATCCATATTTCAGAAAAATGGTATTTATCTTAGAAATACTGTCACCAACTGCTTACAGACCATCCACGAACCTCCCAGCCATAGATTACACTGTTCATCACTCTCAACAGTGAATCACCCCCGAGCTAGGACTGAACTCCACCTAGGGTAAAGGGATTCCTATCCAGGCTAAGGCTCATGGACAATAGAAAATAATCCATCTCAGGTGCTCACTCAACTAAAAACCTATAGCCTCTCATTTCCCACATGCCTGTCCCACCCAAGGAAGTCTGCCCCTTCTCTGCTCAACAGTCCCTCGGCTGCCCCACTTCCCTTCCAGCGCTTCAACAACAGGCTGGACTAGAAGTCTCAGAGCGCTGTAGCTGCAGTTTAGCACCAACAGAAATCAATCCCCAACAATTCTCTCTCCCAAATAACTACTCATGGGCCCGACAACGCGCTTCTTCAATCCCGCTCCAAGCTAACCAGGTACACCAACCAAAAAGGACGGGGAAACAGGTTTCAGAAAGGTACTTGGGACTACTTGTAACTCCAGTTCAACTACTCTCTATTGGAGTTGCTGAATGGATTCAACAAGATTCACCACTTGATCCTCTACTGGGTCTTCTTACATCCATTCTAACCCTGCCACAGAGCGAAGTGCTATAGTGATTGCTTCTTTAATTCTAATATGCTCTACGAGCAACTGTTCCTTCTCCTTATGGATCTGCGCTCTATCCTCTGCAAAATTGGTTTGGATGTCATCTTTTTCTTGCTGTGCAACCCGACGTTGCTCTATGGCTTCCTCTTGTTCTTGATTTAAGGCCTCTGTGGCCTACTCTTTTTCTTCCTGAATATGATGAAGGTGAGCTTTGACCGCATCTGATATTCGACGTAGCTGGGCAGGTTCATCTCCCAACTCTGTTCCTTCTGATGACGGGGGCGCAGTAGATGCTTCACGGCTGGAGTAGAGGGCTTGCTGTACCCCATTCAACTCTACTTTGATCCGGTCATACATGGTTTATTTATTGGCCTCATTGCACTATAAAATATCTTCGAAGGTATCTGAAATGGAGGCAATGATGAAATCTATGTCATCCATCGTGAGTGCAATATGCATATGTGGTTTATTGTCTTTTGACTTCTTCTGTGATGTAGGTTTCATGGGGGAAACATTTATTTTATTGGATGTCTTAGCTTCATCAAGGGGATCCTTAGGCGGTGTTACTCTGCCTTGCTTCTGCTTGTCTTCTTCCCCATTGTTCTCTTCTTTGTCTACTTCGTCATCATCTCCCCCTCTAGGTGAATCTCAAGCAGTCTCTTCGGATGTGCTGTTCAACTCTTGTACCTCTTCCTTCTTCTTCCTTCTGCTACTGTTGGGTGCATCATACTCTTTGCGAGTAACCACAAGACTTCCGACGAGGTCAGGGTCAGACAATTCCGCCTGGTCGACTGGTATAAGGAACTCTGCAAGCCATTCCTTAGTTATTTCTTCCATGTCCTCCTCTGTGAGTTTGTAGTAAGACTGGAGTTCTTCTTTATTTTCGTTTGTGCGTGTAGTGATATAAATAAAATGTCTATCTGTGTGGAACTTCACAAATGGTATGAATCTATGTAGGGTGTTTCATCATATGAGGGAAAGACTCAATAGCCCTCTTCAACTGAAGATAGTAGGTGTGAAACACCACGTTGGACTGCCATTGCTTAGCCATGTTGCTTGAGTACCAGAGTGTGGTGAACTTCCTAGCTAAGGGTTCAAATGACTTAATCTCAGGGAAGGTCGCACCTTCCGACATCTCCCAATAAATGAACACTATGAGGATCAACAACCAACTAAAATGAAACTCATAGCCTTGACCCTAGGCTTCGCGACAATCTTGTTCTAACTAGTTGATGAGGTAACTTGCCCAGTTCATTTGTAGTCCTTCCACACATTTTCCTGTGAGGTCAACAACGAACCCCGTGACATGTGTGGGTTTGTTCTTCCTTACTATCTTACCAATGATCAAATGGCAGGCTAGGCGCATTGTACCATTCTGAATGGAGACTACCTTGTAACCTCGCTTCCCCTTCTCCACATTTCCATAGGTATCTTTAATCTTCTGTGCCAGGGCGCGATCTGCAGCCTTCTTTGGATAAAAGTCTTGTGGGTTTGTTCCTTGCATGCATAATCCGATGATCCAATGGATCAACATCGAATCTACGGTGATGCATGTATCTAGCTATAGATAACCGCCATGGAAGCATGACAGTAGGAGTTTAACGCACGCGTTAACCTCCCGGTGCCTTCCAAAGTGGGGTATCTTCATTACGTTCAGGATAGTGGACCTCGCGATGTCCATAGTCCATGGTTGGGGGATGATCTTCAACTTCTTCCCCTTGTCTTGGTCAAATACTTATGTGGTGCGAGCATTCCATGGTTCTTGCGGTCTCCCAAGTTGAAGTCACTGATCTTCAACACCATGATTTGTCCTAACTGTGGTCCTACTACGCATATCCCCTTCGAGAGGTACGCAATAATCAAGGTGTAGTCTACGTCCCTCGGGACACTGTCATGACTAATCACACCAACTAGAGGTGAGATATAGTCGGGCATGATGGATGGGATGAGCTTTGCATTCACCAAGTCATCACCATGCTTGGTTCTTTTCTCGGTCGCAGCTCAGGATGGTCCAGATCCACGAGTAGTCAACGGGGATGCTTGCACTCCTCTCGTTGACGAGGCTTGAACTTTGATAGACATGACCTTCTCAACCATGAGGTATATGAGGATCTCTTTGATGGATTTATCTACTGCACTGAAATCACCCGACATGCATGCTTGAGATCAAGTCGGTGAGAAAATACTCAATGTAACAGAGTAGGTGGTGAGGTCTCAATAGGCATAATGCGAAAGCAACTTGTTCTCTATGGGCTCGAATAATCACTTTTCGTAAAAGTGTTCTCGGTGCAATGCTCGATGGGATAAATAGCTAACATCGTAATAAATTCCTTCAACGAGTAGGGACACCTTAATCAATGCAATTCCATCCATTATGGCATGGTCCGAATAGTATAATGGTGATATTTTCTGACCATAACTATGGTTTGAGCTATTCTGGAGCATTGGGATAATGGTCAAGACACCTTCAACGGTCATATTTCTTTTCCGTGGTGAAGTGCCAATCTTCGCTGTTTTTCTATCTCAACAAAGTTCAATTTCTGTAAATCTTCCTTCTGTGAAGTCCGCTCTGGGACTTCCTGCAATTTTTCTAACCTCGCTTTCTTCTTGCTGAGCTTTCTAGATTTCTTTCCTATAATATGAGTCACTGGGTTCCTCTTTCCATTATTGTTCTTATCTTCTCTTACCATAGTAACTTCATACTTCCGTGAGTCGTTCAAGGGTAATACTTCTTCTCTTCCTGGAGTATGTGATCTACTCTTCTGTATGGACAAGTGTTTCAAGTCTTACTGTTTTCTTTCAACTTCGACATCCAGATCTTTGGTCCTTAGTAGCTTCAATTTGTCCTTAGTAGCAAAAAATTATTTCTAGGATCCTACATCCATTTTTTAGTCCAAACATTATTTCTATGCATAGGAATAACATATCTTTCATTACTTCTATCATATCTACTCATATCAAATCTTCTTTCTTCTAGCTGTGCCCTAGTTTTCAGACTAGGACAAAATCTATTAGACATACCTAGATCCTTTCTTTCGAAACAAAATTTTTCATTTATATTACCTTTCTCGGAGCACAAAGATTTAATATGTTACCTCTTTTCTTCAGATCCGATTCCTTTCTTAGCACAGAGCTTCGTAGTCAAGTAGAATACTGCACACTAAAGCAACAGATCTATGCACAAAGATTTCCCTTTTCTTCAGTTCCCAACAATCACAGTTTCAGGTCCCAACAACGGAACCTTTTGTTGGCACAGGGGCAGACCCAGGGTTCAACGCTTCAACAATGCACCAACAAAACCCTAACTACCGACCCTTTCAACAAGACCTGCGAAGAAGATGAAGTCTCACCTAAGGTAGAGGCAGGGGTGGTTGCAGGACTCAAGTGTCTACAACCTAGACGGGACACAGATTTGTGATTACAACACTTAATAGAGCACTTAGAAACTAATATTCATCAGTATTTAACCCTCATTCACATCACAGGTCGAAACCCTAATTATAGAACAATGCATTATTCAACTATATATAACACATCCAAGAACTTAGCATATAGAAATAGATCAGATCTAACATTCATTCACATCACTAAGCACTAAGCTAGTATATCTGATTCTTCTAACAAACAGATCACAACACTAAGCATAAATCACAACAATCACATAAGAATCATAAGCACAAAGCAATCACAACAAAGGATATATGTGGTTCACCCTGTTATAGGATAAATCAATATATGCAGACACTAACATATCTCCCTAGATCCACCTGGATCTAGAACAAAACAGGACAGGACATGACACTTTCCCTAAGAAACTATCATTGAATTTACTACCAAAGGAGGAACGAGTGACATACCTTTATATCTCTTCCTTAGGTCTTTGTTGTTCCTAATTCGCTCCGGTGCTCTTGCGAGATCAGATCCAAGACAACACAAACCAACCAAAGTGAAGATAATAAAGTATATTCAATGACTACCTATGCATATGATCAAGGAATTATGCAATAAAATAAGAGTGATTTTATGGGAAAGGGACATGCCATTGTATTATATTAATATGAAAGTAGAAGATACAACCAGATCGCCTTGATGTCACAAGATTACTTTCGGTGGTCCTTTGTTCCAACACACATGCTTGCTCCAAACTTTCATGAAGAATATCCACTAGGGCTTGATGGACAGATAGAGGCCTCAAGCATCAATTCAAACATGATTTTTCACACAATTCTGAATCTATTCTTTCATCAATTCTTTATTCAATCTTTCTTAACCTCTTCCTTGAGAAACCCTTCATTATATAGGAGAAGGAGAGATGGTTAAAGGGATGAGGATGATCCCACTAAATATGAGAAGTCAGTAGGATGCCAACCATGTGAATGCCAACTCATTTTCTAGAAGATCCTGTTCTAGAACCTTTGTAACTTCCTCTTCCTTTTAATCTTTGAAATAGGTTCACACCCTACCTATAGAGCATACTGCGAACACCTCGCAGGCTAGGTATAGGATTGCCTGCAAGAATTAGGATTCTCGCACTCTACAACATAGTCATCCTGCGAACTCATCTTAAAAATATGTTTTGTGGAAGAAGACAACAATCACTTTTCTCAGGCAAAAGGATCCTTATGAGAGCTTGAACACATAACTGTAGAGACACCACCAGAGTAACCAAATAATGTGTAATAGAATTCCCCCCAAAGTATGAGGCTGGAACTCGTGACAACCAAAATACTTTGTAAAATGCGTGTGTGTGTCATAAACAAGGATTGAACCTAATCGGAAACCTGCAAACAATCAAGCATCTACAAAATATAATACCAGTTCCGAGGTAGACATTCCCATGCCCAGACCACAAATGAATGAAATCATAAATGTAGGCCATGGCCACCAATCATACACCATGGATCCATGTCATCAAAATGCTACATAGCCACCAGGAATACATCGTGGATCTATGTGTTAAAAGACTCAGATTAGGACATAGCCACGTGACATACAAAGTGGATCTATGTGTCAATACAAATCATAAATACTCCAACACAACCTGGGCCAAAAAGATGAGACCCAGGGTCTTCAATCCTGTCATCTGAAAAATACAAATCTAGCCATGTGATTACATGTGTCGAATTTGAACATGGTAGAAACCACTCGATTACCGGTCATTGATGAAAACCATTAACAAGTGTGTGGGAAATCACCATTGATGTCAATGACTCCCAAGGTATCTAAGTACAATCCAAAGGAATGTGAATAAATGAGATGAAGTCGAACACTCGACGAAATCTCTCGATCAGGGACCAATGATATGAATCCACTATCGAAAGCGAAGAGACCTTCCATTAAGGCATGTAGGTTGTAAGGTGATAAATGGTTTCTAAGTCTTATTCCCAGATAATGAGTTGGATTTTACGGAAAAAGACTCATCACAGGAGGGCCTTGATGTATCCCCCATCAATGACATGAAATAAGTAACAGATTCTGAGGGTAAGTCAAAGTATGAATATGATTTGAAATGGACACATGGAAGGCCAACATGGTAAGAATGGACAACTGCAGATGGCCGACTCAACGGAGGGCTTGTTTGGAGTTCTCATGAACATATGAACGACACGACAATGGTCTTGGCAACATTGACTCAAAGACAACCCAAGATATGACCTTGTAGCTAGTCAGACGAGAGACAAATGGATTTCTCAACCCGGATTCAAATGACGAACAAGCGGTGTCATGTTCAAGAGCGACGCTTACTACCATTAATACAAATATGAAGGCATATCCCTTTCCCAAAATTCTCCCCACCATTTCTGGTGAGTACCTCTTTATTTTTACACAAGCTCGAGGAGGATAACATATGCTTGTTGATGTAAGCTCATCCTTCGGATGAGTCCCACAGAGTACATTTAACGAACCCTAGGAAGGAGTGGTTCGGTCCCATAAAGGGTCTTTCGATGTTTGTTTAGCGAGTCCAAAGATAGAAAAATCGGGGTTTGTTTTATGTTTTGAGAGTATGAAAAACACTTAAAGAGAACTCTCCTAGTTCCTTTTTTGTAAATTAGTTCGACGAGACCGAAAAAGTGATAAAATATCGCTCATCGAACGTTTTCTTCAAATACTTTTATGAGCGTGAAAAGAACAAGATCGCTCGACAATCTTTTCATTTTTATGGAGCGTGAAAAGAGCTTAAAGGATACTCCCTTATTTTCATTGTTTTCGTGTTACCATGACGAGTACGAAAAGACGAAAAAAGTATACTCGCTTGCATTCTCATGTATTTCCAAGCACGAGAACGAACGAAGACTGAGCTCGAGGTTTTTCCTACAAAACCCTAAAAAGGTATTCATACATGTGATGAAAAAAAGAAAAAAATACTCGTACACCGTCATTCATGCTTCTAGGTCACCTACCTGCGAAAAACCATACTCACAAGGCTATTAGGGTATTAGGTTTTTAAACAAAATAATAAAAATAATATAAAAAATCAATAAGAAATAGTAAAAAAGTGAATAAATATGGGTGAAAAGCCCTTTTTACCATTTCATTGTTACTTTGCCAAAAACTTGTCCAACACACCTCTTTTTCTCCAAATTTCTTTGCTCGATTGTGGGAGGTACAGGTGGTCATTCGACAAACGGTTTCAGTAAACAAGGTAATGTCCTGATTCTTTAACTTTTTTATAGATTAAAATCGATTTTTATTGGTAATTTTAAGTGTTTGAGTCCATTTTAGGGTCAGTGAATGCGCTCAGGCATTCTCGCAGGTGAAGCATTTGGGACCTGCGATAACCTAAGACTCTCGCAGGTGAGCTTCAGTGCACCTGTGAGAATCTCGCACTGTGTGCAAGCTTCACCTGCGAGGGCCAAAAAATAGATTTTCATGCAAGTTTTTACTCAATAAAAAATTATGCACGAGGTTAGAACAAGTTGCTAACTTCCTTATCATGACTCTATTGCAGGTATTGACCATAAAGATGTTGGAATGGAGGGAAATAGAAGACGAGGAGGATTATGACATTGCCGAAAATGATCCAGGTACAGTTGCTGCCCTTCGGGGATGTGGGCTGTTAAATTTTTTTAGGATCCCGGGCGTGAGAGCACAACTCAGGTTGTTAGAATACTTAGTCCACATGTGGGATGTGGATCAACAATTATTTCATGTAGGGGTCCACACACTGACACTAGATATCAAGGATATCTATTTTCTGACGGGGTTGTCATGACGTAGATACCATGCTACTCTGAGCAGAGGTAGAGGCAGTAGACTTCCTATGAGCGAGTATGTTCCCTAATATTGTGTTCATGAGGCAAAGATAATCAAGGGTAAGGCCACCATATGGGGTGTCCAAAATCTGACCTTGCAGACCATCTTATTTACCATTTCACACATGGCCGGGAGCGCTGCTCCGCACATGGATCTCCAGATCTATTTCCAATATGCAATAGACTGCACAGAGCCTTGGGTTTTCAACTGGTCGGATGCGGTTCTCCACAGTATGAAGAGGCAACTGAAAAAATGCAGAAGGGGTGACCTGAAGCAGTTCAGGTACGAGTCACTTTTGGTGTCATTCTTCCTTGAGAGGGTCCCATTGCTGCGACTACAGGTAGATTGGGGTTTACCGGCCCCACAAGATCCAAGGATGCTGAGGTGGTGTAACCTCATGGCTCGACATGTAGCAGGGCCTATAATAAAATATAACGATTTGTTTTTTGACTGGTTGAGGCCCCAGATGCTGATGATCGATGACTACGCATATGCTTGTTTGGATTTCTCAGGAGATTCGGATTTGGTCTTTCCTGAGGATGCTCAGTGGGGTGACTTAGGTGAGAACTACACATTTTGTTCTTTTTTAATGTTTTTGCAAATTTTATTATATAAAATGTTTTTATGTCTATCCAAGGACTAATCAAAAATTTCTTTTGATGACACAGATGTGGGGCCGTATCGACCTCCAGGAACGTCTCACATTCAGATATGGGGAGAAGTGGCTCCAGTGGCAAGATGGGATGCTAAGGACTACGAGGAATTTGAACATAACTTAGAAGGAATGACTGCGGATGTCCCATACATCGCTATTGGGGAGGTCCCAAGGCGCTATCAACGCCATACTGTGGGCATGTCTAAGTCTCTTAGTAGACTACTCCGTAGGGTAGCCCAAGAAGTTGTATGTTACCGTGAGCGTCATCTGTGATGATAATTTGTAGAAGCCATGGGTTTCATATATTTTGATATTTTGGTCCTCGACAAAAACTTTTGATCGTTATATATATATATATATGCAGCTTCTACCGGCTTATTTTTTTTTGTATAATACATGTGATGTGTGATCGGTTTTATAAAAGTCTCAGATATCTGTCTAACACATAATTAGCTAAAACACCAGTCAACGTATTTAGACATATAGGAATGTGTTGATATTTGATATAATCAAAATGACATTCCAAGAGGCAAATTCATAGATATACCTGCAATAAAGTAGGACTTCAGATATCATAGACATTACTTAACTGTAGCACTAATAGCTATGAATCAATTTGTATCACCAGGTGGCAGATACCAAGCGAAATAACATTAGTCAACAACTTGATGATGGCGCTATATTCTGCGATATTATTGGTCGCATGACCAAGGCAAACACCTCGTAGACTGATAAGTTCATTTGTAGGTGCATAAATTGCCCATGCAACAGAAGCAAGGTTCTGAGTACTACGACTAGCGCCATCGGTGAAGCCAATGTGGGGTAACGAAGAATTTGACATATGTAAACCAAGTACAATGCAAGGTAAGTGGTCGAGGGCAGAAACCAAATAACGAAAAAGAACACTAAAGTAACACACAAAAAGTATGATACAATAAAATATAAGCACTCATGCACATATGATCTAAGAATAGTACTTCTTTAAGTAAAGCCCATTTCTGGGTTCACTCAAGGGGATACCATCATAGTCCACTAATTTGTAGGCTCATTTTTCCAACACTCGTCTAACGATATAAGGGCCTCACCACATAGCCTCGAAGTTTCAGACTCCTAGAAAATCTCGATCTTGTTCATAAAGGAGAACAAGATCACCTTCAGAGAAAACACGTGGCTTGACATGCTTGTCGTATTGGGCTTTGACGCGTTTCTTCTAGGTTTCTATAACTAGGGTGGCATCACAATGGGTTTCGTCTAGTTGCATAAGATACAACAGATGTTCTTCTTCAACAAAAGTATTCGGGAGAAGTTCAACGACTAGCTTTAGAGATGATATCTCACATTCAATCGACAAGATGGCTTCGAGACCATAGACTAACTGGAAAGGTGTAAACCCAGTAGCAGACTTGATGGATGTCCGGTAAGCCCACAATGTTGAAAACAATATCGTGTGCCAACTCATTTTGTGAATCCCTATCATTCGTCGAAGCATGGTAATAAGGAATTTGTTTATTGCTTCAACCTGGCCGTTGGCTTGTGGGTAATAGGGTGTTGAGTTTTCATGGCGAAGACCCAACTTTTCGGTGGGTTTTGACATCATGAAGTTTCTAAAGTGGCTACTGTGATTAGTAACGATATATTGAGGAACACCAAACCGAGCAATGATGTGATTGAATATGAATAGTGCTGTAGTCTTCCTGGTATTGTCGAATGTCGGCATCACCTCGACCCATTTCGTAAAATAATCTACGGCTACAATAATGTATCCATGCCCCCCAGCTGAGTGAGGGTGACATGTCACGACATCGATACCCCATTTCACAAAAGGTTCAATGGAGACTACATGGTGTAGAGGAGCAGGGTGTGATCGTATTTTGTTGTTGTAGGTTTGGCAAGTGTGGCATTTTTGGACAACAATAATACAATTGTTGAATAAAGAAGGAAAAAAATACCCAGCTCGTAAGATCTTCTGGGTAGTAGCATACCCAGACATGTGACCACCACATGCTCTAGAATGGAAGTCATTCAGGGATTTCTCGGCTTCGTCAAATGTGAGGCAGCATCGAAAAACATAGTCAATCCCATGACGATAAAGAGTATCAGCGAGGATAATATACTGACGGGCTTGGTAGCGTATGCGATGACGGTCAGTGCTAGATAAAGTGGGCCGAAAATTATGAGTCTGGAGATATATGATGATATCCCCATACCAAAGGTCATTGGAACTGATCAGAAAAAGGGATTCATCAGGTAATGAATCCTCCGCTACATTTTCCGTCTCAAAACAGTGAAGGTCGCATATCAATTCAGAAAACACCAAGGATTTCTTGGACTTAGCGCGTTCGAATTCTAAGTCAAACTCCTGGAGTATTACAATCCATTTGGAGTATTTTCCCCCTAGCAATTGGCATGTAAGAATGTGCTACATAGGGTTGCAGTTGGAAATCACAATAGTCTTGAGTAAAAGGATATAGTGTCGGAAACGTTGAACAAATTGGATGGCAACCAAGGCCAGTTTTTCAACATGTAAATACTTGGTTTCGGTAGTTGTGAGACTCCAACTCAAATAATAAATGACATGTTCATCATGAGAATCATCCTCCTGGACTATAACCATAACAATGGTAGAGTCTGAGGCTGCGAGATACATAAAATAATATCGACTGTAATCGGGTGGGAAAAGTAGTGGGGTACGGGTTAAAGTCAGTTTTAGAGCGTCGAAATATTCGTTGGCAGTGGTATCCCATACGAACTCAGAACCTTTCTTGAGCAATTGAGTAAATCCAAGGGTTAACTCAACATAGTTTGGGATGAAACGACGTAGAAATTTTTCCTTCCCTTGCAAACTTTGTAGCTGGTGAAGAGAGGAAGGAAGAGAGAGATTGAGAATCGCCTCGACCTTCAAAGGATCTACCTTGATCCCTTGACATGAAACAATAAAGCCCAGAAGTCAGCCAGATTCTACGCAAAAAACACATTTGTGCGGGTTTAAGCGTATACGGTAGAACCGACATCGGAGGAAAATGGCTCAGAGGTGTGTGGGATGATCGACACAGTGCATGGAATGAGCCGGTAGGTCATCGAGATATGGTTGGACAATGTGATTTATATCATGAAAGGCATAAGACATAGCACGTTGAAAATTTGTGCCAACATTCTTTAAACCAAAGGGTAGTTTCCGGTAGGCGAAAGTGCCCCAAGGACAAATAAAAGTGGTTTTGTATTGGTCGGTGGGTACGATATTGATTTGATTATATCCAGAGAAACCATCTATCAAAGAGAAGATTTCACTCCTGGTGCAATCTTCGATGATCTGGTCAACGAAGGGAGTGGGAAAGTTGTCTTTAGGACAAGCTTTGTTAATATCCCTATAATCAACGCACACGCGGATCGTACCTTGTTTTTTTTTAACCGGAACAAGATTGGAAACCCAGTCAGTTAGAGCCACAGGGTAAATAAAGCCAGCTTTAAGAAGTTTCTCAACTTCAAGCTTGATAGCAGCTTCTTTACATGGGTGGACTGGATGAAGTCATTGCTGGACGGGTTTAGTGCCCAGGTATGTCTTAATCTCATGTACAACAATGTCGGGGTCAATACCCGACATTTATTTATAGCTCCATGCGAAGACGTCACATAATTCTTGAAAAAAAGACTTGTAGGTGACAACTTCGTCAGTGGAACACAAAGCTCCGATATGCACATTTTCGACAACTCCAGGTTTAATGGATATGTCGAGGGGGATGGTGGGTGGGATATTACTTAAGTTCCCTTCATAGAGCATATCGTGTGTAGACTCAAGAACATAAGAAATGACGACAATGGTCGACGGGGTCGAGATCCATTGGTAACTCTCAATGGTGTGTTGTTCTAGGAAGAGAATGGAACGATGATGTCCATCGTCCCAAGGGGTATCTTCCATGGACATAACAAAGATAATCATCTCATCTGTAGGAAAAATGACATGGAAAGGATCCAGAGATAGATCACCAAGAGAGGGGGTAGAAGGGATTGCCGATTGAATGGATTTATAAGCAGATTCGACTGGAATTAAGGGCATTTGGTCACCATAGTGAAAATGATCACTGTGGTTGGGTACTATCCACGGATCATAAGACGCAGGGGTTTCTCGAACAGAGGTGGAAATCATCTTTATCGAGGTGAAAAACGTGTGTGGAGCATCGGGTGGTGGAATGGGGAAAGTACCCATCAAAGAGGAATCTTTAAGAAGACCTACACCAAAATTCTCATATCCAGGGGGTGTTTTCGCAAGGAAAGGTACATTGCTGGTACGTGTATCAGAGTTAAAGAAGGCCAATTGGTCCACCGTAATTATTTTTCCTTGATGTGGGAAATGTACGACACGAAAAAGAGTGGACACAACTGCATGCATGGAATCGATCCAGCTACGGCCAAGTAGAAGGTTGTAATCAAGAGGAGCATCAAAGACCTCCACCTCAACGTTGACCGTTTTGACTTCTAACGTAATAGGCAACGAAGGGAGGACACCATAAGGCTTAAAACCAGAGCCATTGAAGGCTTTGAGTGTGTTGTGGGATTCGGTTAAGGGAGGAGAGTCGATGGCTTTCTAGTAGGTAACATACATGACACATGTTGAGGCACCCTCATCAATAACTATTCTACAAATGTTCTTGTTGGAGACAATAACTTATATTTGAAATGCGAGTTGAGGGGGTAACCTTGGAATGTGATCTTCCAAGTCAAAAATTATTAAATTTGTATTGGTAGGATCGATTCGACCAATAGATTTCAACAGTTCCTTCCATTGTGTGGGACAACTCTGAAGGACTTCGAGGGCTGATATCACGGATGGTGCTTGGGCAAGATCTTCTACAATACTGTAGTTCTGGGAAGAATACGCATGAGGATTGAAAGCAGATTTTTGAACAACACCCTTCGGGGGAGGGCGAAGAACTGTGTCTAGGATCGATCATTCGAGAGGAAGAGGACCATTGGTAGGTGGAGCCGATGGAGATGGTTGGACCAAGGAAGGAGGTATTTCATCAACCTTCTCTTTGGAGGAAGAATAATCTTTGGCTCGAGTGGTAAGTGTGATGTCATTCTTTTTTGAATCACCCGTACACATTAAGACATAGGATTTATTGGAGGGGGAAGGTTGGTCATGAATGACCAATTGGGCCTGTTGTTGAGAAGGAAAGGGTTGTGACAACACAGCTGGGGTAGGCGGTTTTGAGGTCCCTTGAAGGAAATTAGTAACCTTGGCTCGTCTTGGACAATCCTTAGTGTAGTGATCATCACCACAGATAAGACAAGGGTATCGGGGTGTGCTCTTATTCTTATCATCAACAGGTTGTGTTTTGGTCTTCTCAGATTGCAGATTATTTTTATCCTCCTTATTCTTACCCTTTCCTTTTCTGGATTTATTCTTTCTGACAGGGGTAGATTGAACAGAGTTCACCTTAGAAGTCTTGCCAAAGGGAGGAGTAGGAGACAGAGCATGTTGAACATTAGAAGTAATGGACTTGGGGTTGGTGGTAGAGGCTTGTGCGAAGTGGGGTAGGGCATGGAATGTGCCAATCACACCATCAGCCGCATGAGAAGCAACAGGGGTAGTTGAAGAAGTAGTAGTAGAAGGACGAGGTGTGTCAGGGAGAAAATCGGTACCTGTTTGTGAGTAAACAAGGTCAAGGTATTGAACATGATTGATCACCTATTCTTCTGTGACAACTCAACCCATGGCGATGTCACGAGCAATATCATTCACGAATGATTTCGTTAACCACTTTTCTAGTAACTGATCAAGAAGCTCAAGTTTGATGAGATGTCGACACCGTCACCCCTCATGAATGTGATCAGAGATATGAGTGGCTTTGGTTTGTTTAAAAGAACTCAAAATTTCGGTTCCTGTTTCATATCAGATCGGTAAATGGTAGTGGGTGAGGAAAATCATGGCATAGGTGTTAAAGTCAGCGAAGACGCCTCACGAAAATTCTATATACCACTTCGCGGCGGAACCCGTGAGAGTTCGCTGAAAAATGCGTAATTGAATAGAGTCATCCATCAAGGAGTTGGATGAACACCAAAAGTGGAAAGTCATTACATGATTGTTCGGGTCCTATCGCAGTTTACCATTGAACTTAGGAATGTTGGAAGGTAGTTTGGCTGGTATGGAAAACCATTGAGGAGAGTGACAGATAAGATCGTTTAAAATTCTAGACAGATCAGGGAGGTCCAGGGTGGCTTATAAAGGTGACTGTCTATTCACACGGGGGTACTAGTGAATTTGGGGAGGAAGTCTTGTAGGTATACCAGTAGGACCATAAGCACTTTGCATATAATGCGAGGATTCAGGCAGATTCGTTTGTTGGTACAGAGGCATGTAATTTATAGGGTTGTATTGGTTAGGTCGGTTCCCTTGAACAGGGACGTTGGGTCCAACGTTCAAGCCCCAAATGGAATTGGATGGACCTGGATATGGTTGGCCTGTACTAGGGGGTATGAAAGAGTTAGTTTGAGGTTGTTGCCCCCCAGTCGATTGAGGATTATTTAGGATAAGATAGTTCCAATATTGGGCCAAGTCTGTAGGTATTTTCTTTCCAGTGGGTGGGGTAGGTGGGGGTTTCCCTCCAATAAGAGGTTGTGTCCCAATTGCGATTTGACCTCCAAGGCGAAAATGTCCACCAACAAGAATCTGGTAATTAGGTGTGAAAGACTGAATGGTGCCACTAGGGCCGGTTCCTCCGATAGGGGATGGAAGAGATCCTCTGGAAGGGGGTCAAGGAAGTGTCAGAATAAAACCAGGAACAAGATGGTGCCCAGAAGGAGTGGAAATGCCAGGAGTCCCAGATGGGATTTGTGTAGGAACAAGAATAGAAGCATTCAACACATGATATCCGGGAGGAAGTGTTGGGGTGAGTCTGGGTGAAAGCGGTGTGCCAATGGGGGATTGGCTAGCCACTGTATTCCCGGTGTGAATATTTGTAGTATCTGGGACCATTGTATAATGGGCCATTTGAAGGGGGACAGTTAAGATATGGTCGGATGGCTGTGCACCTGAACCAGGGAAATAATAGACAATAGTAAAATGTATCGCATCTGGATCAGATGTTTTGTGTGGCTCGAGTGTGACAGTGATATCAACGCCTGCTCCTGAGCCAAAGAGAGATCGTCTAAAAATGCCAGTAGTCCAAAAAGGATCTTGACCTTCAGGGCCTGTGAAAGGTCCGGTTGGTAATCCAGAAGACTCAACAACAATATCTCCGGATGAATTCACTCAAACAATACATCTCACAGAGTTGGGAGGAAGTCGCAAGCCCTCTCAAGAATCTGCAATTCAAAACTGTTCTAAAGAGTCAGTTATTTCTAGTCGTGGAGTGGCAATGTCTTGGACTTCACTCTGTTGAGGAGAGCCCTCCGGTGAGTTGGTAGGCAAGGGTTGAGAACCTTCCAGATCTTTTTGGGGTAGTCCTTGCATTATACGTGAACGGCATGGAGGGTCAATGGTGATCTCACGAAAGAAATTCTATGGCCAACTTACGGAAAAAAACAACACGCACTAGTAAAATATAGGAATCAAAACCAAGCAAACAAGACCTTCCTATTCCGAAATCACTAGTTGGTGATGAAATCCAATGTCGTGACGTCGAGACAAGAAGGGACTAGGCTAGGGTGGAAAATTTACGTTGACGACCTGCTTAACGGACTTACACCTTGGTGCAAGCTCCCACACATAATCGTGGGTATACCCTCCAAGGAGTCTGAGTGAGTTTGGACAACGTCGATTCTAGGTACCGTGAAGACTTACCCCTCCACAGTCACCTTGTGTAAGACGCTAAGAATATAGGCTACTGAAGTTACCACAAACAACAATGATGCCTAGGGGAACAGTCAATAGTCCTATCCACATGCAAGGGTAGGATATCTAGATCGAAATGAACTTGAGAGGTTTCCACTCATCATTGTGGGTATACCTACAAGCGACCCTCGTAATATGTGCAATCTCTACACTGAGATCAACAAAGCAGGGTGAGTAACTCTGTCAATCTCAATGCGACCTCAGGTTTGACCCTTGTGTGAGAAGGGCTTCCCAGGACAAAATTTTGCAAATGGAATATGACACTCCCTATCACAAGATGCTATTGTGTGTTTTACGCTTTGGAGAGTGTGTCTCACTGCCTATTCCAAAGCTCTAGCCTAGCTAATGTTGGTGCAAAAGATCCCTAGAAAAAGTTACTAGTTGAATTTTAAAGTTGCACAATATTATTAAAGGCTGTTGTTACGCAAGAGGGAGATGGAAATGAAACCAATGTTGTATAAGACTCTGACCCAACAATGCGTAAATAGAAATGAATGATACAAATTTTCATTCAATGAATTCTATCTACAGCAGGGAGAGAGGAGTTTTCTGGAATAATGCAAACTACAATGTATGATCTCTTTTGAAACGTAGTATCAAACAATCATTGACAATGTAAATTCACTATTCATTCTCTTTCAATACTTTAACACCAATATTTTCTAAATAAATGATTGCTTAAAAGAAAAAGACTTAATTTTTTTTTTATAAACCCAAAAATGGGGATGGAACTAAGAAAAATTAAGCAACCAATGGAAATAAAATACTCAAAAACACCCAAATCGATCTTTTAATGAAGATAAAAATAACAAACTGACAAGAAAAAACCTCCTCAAATGCACATGGACAATTTTTTTTTTCAAGCAGCAAGCAATCTAAAAGGACAATTAATCCCAACTTTTAATCCAATCAAAGGCTTTTGATCAAACAAGCACTCGGATCACGGAATCCGAGTTTATACCCTTGTTGATAAAAGGTCAAGAAGCAAAAATTGGGAAAAAGAGTAAGAAGAGTTTTCGATCCCCGAAAACTAATCAACCACAAAATTTGAAGTCAAGAAATAGTCAAACACTGGCAAAATAAGTTCTCCCCAGATAAACAAACAAATCTGGGCATCAAAAAGACAAGAAGACCTAATTCAAAACTTTTGCAAATGAGTTTGTAGCCTAGTAGTGGGATACAGTGCGAGAATTAGGTATTCTCACAGTCTAGATACAGGCATGGTGCGAGAAAGTCACACTGGATTGAACAGTAGGGTGTGAACATCAATGATTCTCGCAGGTGACATAAAGGTACAGTGCGAGAAGGTTTGTAATCAAGATTTTTTTTGAAAAAGGACAAAAAATTTGATTGAACTTCTGGGTCCAGAGAGTCTATAAGGGTCTCTTAGAGACTCAAAGACTGGTTGGTAATGAAAAAAGTAGGTTGAGATCAAATGGATAACAAAAAATACAAAATGATTTGTATCCCCAGTGGAGTCGCCAATTTTTTTATAGGATAAATCGGTATATGCGGACACTAACAGATCTCCCTAGATCCACCTGGATCTAGAACAAAATAGGATAGGACATGACACTTTACCTAAGCAACTATCATTGAATTTACTACCAAAGGAGGAACGAGTGACATAGCTTTATATTGCTTCCTTAGGTATTTGTTGTTCCTACTTCGCTCCGGTGCTCTTGCGAGATCATATCCAAGACAACACAAACCAACCAAAGTGAAGATAGTAAAGTATATTCAATGACTACCTATGCATATGATCAAGGAATTATGCAATAAAATAAGAGTGATTTTATGGGAAAGGGACATGCCACTGTATTATATTAATATGAAAGTAGAAGATACAACCAGATCGCCTTGATGTCGCAAGCTTCCTTTCGGTGGTCCTTTGTTCCAACACACATGCTTGCTCGAAACTTGCATGAAGAAGATCCACTAGGGCTTGATGGACAGATGGAGGCCTCAAACATCAATTCAAATAGGATTCCTCACACAATTCTGAATCTATTCTTTCATCAATTCTTTATTCAATCTTTCTTAACCTTTTCCTTGAGAAACCCTTCATTATATAGGAGAAGGAGAGATGGTTAAAGGGATGAGGATGATCCCACTAAATCTGAGAAGTCAGTAGGATGCCAACCGTGTGAATGCCAACTCATTTTCTAGAAGATCCTCTTCTATAGCCATCGTAACTTCCTCTTCCTTTTAATCTTTGAAACAGGTTCGCACCCTACCTATAGAGCATACTGCGAACACCTCACAGGCTAGGTATAGGGTTGCCTGTGAGAATCATGATTCTCACACTCTACAACATAGCCAACCTGGAACTCATCTTAAAAATATGTTTTGTGGAAGAAGACAATAGTCACTTTTCTTAGGCAAAAGGATCCTTATGAGAGCCTGAACACATAACTGTCAAGACACCACTAGAGTGACCAAAATAATGTGTAACACACCCCAGTATGGGGCTATGTCCACCGACTCTTCTTCTTCTTTATTATCTTCTGTCAATCTTCTTACATGCACAGAGCCGCAAACTAACTCTGCATAGGACAATAGATCTTCACGCACCTCGCCAAATCCTCCTTCCCCACAAATCTATTCTTACAATTACTTGCACTCAGCCCTGCAAGTTCCCAACAAACAATAGGCACAGAACTAGCTTGACCACATAGATCCAACTACTAACATCACTTGCACTTAACACAACATCACATGTGTATTTTTAGCACACCGTCCCTTATTACATCGCCTAACTATCTATTTATACATTAAAAAATGGGCCTAAACATGAGTAAACCTATGGGCTGACATCCCATACCTGTTACATAAACCCTAAACCCAAAAATACCCTAAAAATGGGTCGATATCCCACGATCTCTGCTTCACCTTGCGCTCCATCTGTCGAAGTCCCAAAAATGGTCAAACGTGACCAAGGTTCTCCAAAACTTGGTCAAGGGCCAACACTGTGCAAAATAAATAAAATAAGCAAGGAATTACATAAGTATGTACATGGATAAGAGACAAGGTTAAAAGAAAATTCTGAACCAAAACATTAGAATACACACGTGAGACAGAAATAAAAAATCTGATTTTTATATTTATTTCATTGTGAGATACAAAGCTGAATTCTCTTTACAAACCCCTGTGAGGCTAGGGACCAAATTCAGATTTAGAAGCCTCCAATGGGAACCATACAAAAAGAATCCGACAACAAAAGAAAACTGAAGCTAAAGATCTAGATTGACTTGCCACAAAATGCTGTCACTTGACTCTGCAAAATATTCTTTATCAGTAATGAAATTTAATTCATAAACAAACAAGAGCACACAGACCGCCAAAGATAAATCATACACCTTAAAAGACAAGATCCTGAAAAATATGATTCAGTTTTGAATCCTATTTTCTTCAATAAGACCCTGCTGTCATCAAGATGGTTAAGTCTTCTAGTAAACTCAAAATGAATGAAGAATGAAAATATCTCACAAGTACAGAGAAAACCTTATAGCATAAGTTCCCCTTCTATTCTCCCCCCCTTGTCTCTTCATTTGATTGAGCTTTTATACTCTCTCAATAAGTTATGTTAGTTCAACTAACTTTCTTTAGTTAAGCTTGATTAGCTTACTAATTAGTTGAGACAGATAAATAATAATATATATAAATAAGGGTCTAATTAAATAATAACTAAATAGGTGGGACCCGTTGTGACTCCCATTTTCAATTTATTTTAATAATCATAAAAAATGAGGTATAAAACCTCAAACATTTGATTCAAACATCCTCCTTGTAACTCCCATTCTCATATTTATGATCAAATATTTTAATATTAGCAACATATAACATGACTATATCCAAAAATGACATTATATCTATGCTGTCCAACAAATTGTCTAAATATGTATTTGCTGTCCAAAACATTGTCAAAATAAAAAAAACTGTCCTCAATAGAAAATAACATTAATCATCATTAAAATCCATATTTGCTGTGAGAGGCATTTTGCCTCTTTTTAGTGCTTTCCTCTTTAGATCCCATTTCTGATTTATCCTATGCAATAGCCTTCTATTGATGGAAACCTTATGGGGGAATGCACTGATGACATGTGAAAAATCATCTTTGAGATGATGATGAGAGGACACAAATTCAAAGGAATATTTGGATGACTTGGAGGGAGTGGCCACTCCTTTTCCTTTATCTAGCTCTGGCTTGGGAACATCCATTTTTAGACTTTTACTTGCATGGGAGGACTGTACTGGAGAGACAACATGATCAAATTGGGCATTTGGATTTATTGGTGGTGGAGGAGGGGGTAACGACAAAGACACAATAGGCCAACCATGGTTATGAGCTACATGATGATGAACAATCTCTTTCCAACCATCATTGACAGGTGGTTCTAGATGCATAGACACATGAGGGGGAAGGTGGATACTAGAGATTCTGTCACAGATAGTAAGGAGGCTTCTCAGATATAGGTTGCAGAATTCCTTGGCCAACTAGATTAAAAAAAACATCTTGGAAAATATGATTCAACTCTTGCGGATCAACGTCAAAATGTGTCGAAAATCATGGCCTTCTATGGTCTCTCTGCCAATTATTTCCTCTGCCTCTATTAGCACCTCTATTAACACCTCTGCCATTGTTGCCTCTACTAAAAAAACTCATCTTGAAGAAATATTCCAAACATGTTATGAAAAACTCTTAACAATCCATGCATCAATACTCTACCTAAATAAAATCAAAAGGTTGTCTCTATCATTCACCACAAAAGCACATGCAATCCATCCATCAACACCTTAAAACTCAACAATCAATTGCCATTTGAACGGGGAGTGGTAGGGCTATTGGGAAGATGAGGGGATTATAATGAGCGAAAAATGGTAGCATGGATGGGAAGCGACCAACGAATACTATTCAAGAAAATGCAAAAGTAACATAAAATTTATCCATATCCAAACTTCCAACACCAATCATTAACTAGTCTTTCCTTTTGTTATTAATCCTTTCTCTTTTCAAAAAAATGAAAGTGAAATGTGGGATAATGAAAGGGAAAAAGACGATTATTGTTCTATTATATGCAATATAATCTATTGAAAATCATCATCATCATCAATTGCCAAAATTTTTCTCTATTACTAATTCAAATCCAAGACACAACAATTTTTATAGTACCGAATATAAAACTCCAGGAAAGTTTCGGGACTGTCAAACTTTACAACTTCAATTTCCCCTTCCTTTACTTTTATTAGTAGAGCTTTTATAAGAGACTGTTAACAATCATTCTAAACAATTAAAACCAGACTACATCAAGTGTGCATGGGAGGCTGAGAACACAACATAAACCCATCGAACTTTCACTATACAATGCTTGTATCATGACCTTCAATACTTGCTGTGTAAACATACTGGGTTTGAAACCTCATATGAAACTGGTGCTCATCGTTTTATTTTCACATCATATAACTTCAAAATTGACCAAACCCCCATGGATAAATAACAAATTATCCAAGACTTCATGCATATAACCCGTGTTTCCCACTATCGGGTTAATCACTATAACATATATAAGACTAGAGTTCAAATATACTAATTTCCATACACCAGGGAAATGGACCAAGGTCTAGGCATGAAAAGGTGAAAAATTCACAAGGGATTTGCAAAAAAAACCATTTAACCATTTATTTCCACAAAAAAACTTTCCACAGACCTTATATGGTGGATGCAAGGCAAATAAACCTATCTATTCATCAACATTTGAAATATACTTTGAAGGAGCTGCAAGTCTTCCAAAGACTGGGTAAAGGGTATGACGTTATTTAAGAAAGAAAACAAAAAGGGTATGGCGTTATTTAAGAAAGAAAACAAACTGTTCTTTTGTTCATAGAAAAACCCTTGAACTTTAATCACCAGAGATGAGTGAAACCAAAAAATACTTGCCATAATTATTTGCCAATAGTCATAGCAACAAAAGCAACATTCATTCTAGGCGCAACAAATCACATAATCCAAACATAAAATAATTTCAAACACTATTCTCAACTTGAAAAATTTAAATGATAACAAGGAGGAACCTCCATTCAAATGAAATTTTCATAGCTGTGATACCCACATACATCCATTATAATCTTTGGAAAGCTAACACATTTTGTAGGCAAATCTAAGAGACAACATCATGATTTTATTCGAAGCGGAGCTACAATTCATGAATGGAGAGGTAAGAGCCAAGATACTTGTATGGACAATGCCAAATAAACCAACAAGCACCATTATTCTTTCCAAGGCCGAGAAAAACGAAGGCAACATCAACCAAAACAACCAACACAAATGAGAAAAAAGTGAGGGTGGTGACCTCGAGGTAGGGTTAGAGCGACATGCAGTAATCACACGTCGTTTCTCACATTAATTCCATCAACTATAGCCAAGTACGAGCACACCCAATACATCCAACACATATTCCACTATGTTTGCCACATAAAACTTCAATCCAAAAAACAAATTTTCCCCCTTACATTAAGTTCATAAGTTTTATATGTATACTCAACACTTAGCACCAAAACATGTCATGTCCCACATTCTTTACTAGTGAAGGAGTGCCACCTTATAAAACTTATCAATTGTCTATGATAATAACAAGTATACAATAAGTGCAATACACCATAACTATATGTGGCTCATGCTTAGAGTTTGAATCAACAAGTCAAAATATATGTGTAGCAAGAATAAACCAAGATGCTTATTAAAACAACATTCCCCCCCTTTCGTTTCCTTTTAAAATTAAATTGCCAATACACCCATCATTCATCCATTTCACATGAAAGCGGTTTTGTATTTCAAATTGTAGAATCATCTTTGCAAGGTAGTCATGAGAAAAATAAAATAAAAGCGTATTTCATCATTATTCACATAACGAGGTCATACCTATTTAGTATATTATTAAATATATACAAGTAGTAAGGAATTTCAACCCATTTGCAGGCAGGGATTCCATGTTGCGCTTTTGGGCGTCAACAAACTGGCGAATCCACAGGAAAATTTGTTCCCAACATATTTAGAACTCAGAATGTTTGGTTTCGCAGACTAATATAAGTAGGTGATAAAAAACTACTAAAAATAATAGTTATGCAACAAGGGGAAAAATATGGTTTAAGGAAAAAAATGAGATGGGACTTCGAGGAATAACTTATGGAATGTGATATGTATGAGGGGAGTTGGTTCTGTATGCATAACAATCGAATACAACATAACATACAATTCTTTTTAGACTTTCAAGGAGAATTATTTTGATATTCTCTTGAATCTCAGGATGGAGGGAAGAAATGTTGGAAGATTGATTGTTGTCATTGATGTCAACCCTAGTCATGGGTTTTGGACCGCAAGATTGATAAAGGTATTTGGACATGAAGGAAAATGCACATGCATATACAACACCCATGAATGGATAGTATAGATCATGCT
>ML776660.1:823871-848284 GCA_009831015.1 Picea engelmannii | reverse complement strand
TTGAATGATTTAAGTATAAGTTGAAAAATGTTTTTAAATTTTACTTGATACTGATTCACCCCCCTCTCAGTATCAACAAGAAAGGGATAGCAAAAACCAAGAAGAAGACAAAACCAATATACTAAAACAATATTGAAAGAAAAAATCTATTCCAGTGGTGTCTTAAAAAGAGGACATTGTGACAACTGTGTGTATTTTATTTTCATCCATCAACAATACTTAAATAATGACATTGTGATGGAAAAAATGATCCAAACTTTGTTTCTGATGATTATGAGAAACAAACAGTAGAAATAAAAAACTCAACAAACCAAAGTAAAAAGAAAACAGTAAGACAAAATACTATATACAACAATAATGTTTACAAAAAGAATTAATGATCAACCTGGTTCCACATAATGTTTCAAGTGGGAACCATTAGTACTGTAAGAGAACAATCACTCCTCCAAATCCTTTATAAGGTATGAATTTTTTCCCAGGATACAAGTGATTTTGAAAGGACCTAGCCATAATTTTTGGAATTTAGAATGTCTCCCTCTTTCAACATGGATTGAGTCCCATAGTACGACTTTGTCATCAATATTGAATTCAAAAATCTTTGCTCATTTGTTAAAATACTTTTTCACTGTTTACTGCCTTATTTTTAGGTTCTCTAAGGAAACATTTCTTTGTTCTTCCAGGGATAACAATGCATTTATCCTTTGGGGAACATTAGAAGAATTTAATTCTTCAATCTGTAACATCATCCGTAAGGAGGAAAGCTGTATCTCAGTAGGAAGAAAAGACTCTTGACCATATATGAGCTGAAAGGAAGTAAATCATGTACTTTCTTTGGTGGTTTTGCAGTCTACCCATAGAGCATAAGTGAAAAGTGTGTGCCACTGGCAAGGTTTGTCTTCTATTATTCTCTTTATGATCCTAACTGGATTCTTGTTAATGACATCTGCTTGCCCATTTCCTTGAGGGTAATAAGAAGATGAATTAAAATGTTTGACACCTAATTTAGCCATAAATTGGGTCAATTTTGCAGAAATGAAGGCTAGGCCATTGTCCGTAATGATCTCTAATGAGATGTCGAATCTGGAAAATATGTTAGATTCTAGGAAATAAATTACTTGCTCATCCTGTGCATGTCTAAGAGGGAAAACCTCGTTCCACTTAATAAAGTAATCAATGGATGTCAAAATAAATATATTCTCTACAGAAGATGAAGGATTGATAGGACCAATAAAATCTAAACCCCATTTAGAAAAAGGGAAATCCGAGAGAACATGTTGTAAAGGCATGGAAAAAAGACATTATTTCCTAGTGAATTTTTGGCATTTATCACAAGATCTTGTGAATTTATATGAATCGTGAAATATCGAAGGCCAATAGTAACCATTTCTTATGATCTTAAAAGCAGTAGCCTTAGCAGAAAAATGGCCACCGATGTGAATGACAGAAGCTCATGATCCATGGATTTTGAATAATAACTTCCGTGCTTCTTCATCTTTTACACATTGAAGCAACAAACCATCAAAAAATCTCCAAAGGAAAAGTCTCCTAAAATGATATACTTGGAATATTCGAGGCAGAGTCTCCTTCTCTTGTGAGGATCTAAGTTATATCAACACTTTTGATACTGCAAATAACACACTAGATTTTTATATCAAGGATGTTTGGATAGAGAAAGATTTTGATTTTCAATATAAAAAAGTGTTGAAAGAGGATTATCTTGGTCATCAATTTCTTCACTTGGTTTAGGGTGCTGGGCTAAGTGAAGAGCTAGGTCTCGTCCCTTGAGTGTCTTCGAAGTCATGATCGTCAAATCATGATCTTGAATTTTGGTAAGCCAATGTGCAATTTTTCCTGAAAGATAAGTTTGTGAAATCAAAAACTTGACAACAAGTAAATGTACTTTTACCTGCGTATGTTTACTGAAAATAAAATGGCGAAATTTGTCTATAGCCTTGACAAGAGAAAAAACATGCTTCCCAATATAAAAATATTTTATATTGTCATCTGATAAAATTTGACTCATGTAAGCTACATGAGGATAACAAAAATTGCTTCCTCGGTGGCATTGGCATATATGACAAAGTCTTTTTCAAAATACAGTTTTGCCAGAACCGGTGCATAGATGATTTATTTCTTAATCCTAAGGAAAGCATTCTCTATGTCACCTATCCAAGAAAAATAACGATCTTTCTTCAAAATATTATGGATTGGTTTAACCATGACAACAAAATCAGGAACAAACCTACAGACAAAATTAATAATGCCCATGAAAGCTTGAACTTTTTTCTTGGAGGTGGCGGTAGGTAGGTTTAGAATGGAAGTAATCCTCTCGGGATCTTTTCTTATCCACGAATCATAAACAATATGACCAAGGAGATTTCCCTTCATGAGACCGAAAATAGATTTGGAAGGATTTAAAGAAATGCCAAATTTTTTGTAGCACATGAAAATTTTTCTAAGATGACCAAAATGATCCAACCGATTTTTAGAATAAACAATCAAATCATCAAGATAAAATTGGATAATTTTACCGATTATATCGTCAAAATATATTTGCATAGCTCTTTTAAAAGTGGCACCTGCATTAGACAAGCCAAAAGGCACACGTTCATAAGAAAATGTGCCCCAACGTGTGGTAAATGTGGTTTTATACATGTCATTCCTTTTTACCTTGATTTGATTATACCTAGAAAAACTGTCAAGTAAGGACATCATTTGAGACCCTGCAACCTGTTGTAAAATCATTTCCATATTAGGAAGCAAAAAATGGTGTTTTACACTTGCTCTGTTCAATTCACGAAAATCAACACATAATCTAATCTGGCCAGTAGTTTTCCGAACAAGGACCAGATTTCAAACCCAGTCATAATACTTAATTGGAAATATTATATTAGCTTTCAACAATTTTTCCAATTCTTTTCTAATAGTGGCTTCGAGCGCAGGGTTAATAGGTATTTGTTTTTTCCTAACTGGTTTTACTCCTTCCTTGATAGGAATGTCATGCTGTATGAGAAAAGAACCAAAACCATGAATATCCTTGTATGACCATGCAAAAACATCTTAAAATTCACAGAGTAATTATGTGAATATCACTTTTTCTTCATCAGAACATTGGGCACCTAATTTAATGATCTTTGGAGATTTAGATGCCCCAATATTCAAGGAAATGATATGACCAAATTTCCTTTTCGACTCCTCTTCCTTATGCGTTTCTTTTTTGCCTACATCACTTGATGAAAATGAACTTTTGAGAGGAGTCAAGCCTTTAGGAAAATTTTCATCTTCAATAGATATGATTTCTTTGGGCTTAAATGGTTCATTTTGTATGAATTCACAAATTCCTTCATCACTCGGGAAAACCTGCCATGATTCTACGTTATCAGGGATGTGAGGATGATATAGAGATTGAAACGTACAATCAGGTCTTTGAGGTAAAAACTCCCGGGTAGGGGAAGATGCAAAAACAACTAACCTATCAACTATTGGATTAAGTTCCCTCTTAACATGAATGATGTTAAAGGATAACAAATTTCAAATGAGAATCCAAACAACTTGAGTATAACGTTTAAGAAACTTATTTTTTAGTGAATAAATATTACGTACAAGATTGACAACAAGTTCAGAATCACTAAAAACTATAATGTGGCCACAACCAAGGTTATATGCATTTTCGATTCCCAACAATAAGGCCTCAAACTCAGTGACATTGTTTGTGCAAGAAAATTCCAACCTATAAGTAAAATTATGGATTTTACCTATAGGAGAATATAGAATGATGCCGACTCCATTACCTTCGTTTGAACACAAGCCATCAAAATGCATGTGCCAGATGCCATCTTCTAAATCAACTGGTTCAAGTGTAGTGTCACCCTCATCAGTAAAGATAGAGTACACTCCCAAATATTATTCGAGATAGTTTACATAGGTTGGGGAATTCTCTCTATATACTGTGAAATTCTTCCTTCCCTAAGGACTATAATGTTTTTTCCATTCCAAGGGATGGACAAATGTGTTCCATCAAGTGAAAGGTATCCACCAGTTAAGGCTTGCCAATATCTTCATAAAATAATTGAATAGTTACTCACCAACATATCAATTAATTGGATATTGAGGGTTTTTCTTATCTCATGATGTGTGCCACAAAACTAAGGTTACATCCTTGATTTCTCCTATAGTTGATTGCTGCAAAATGTTATAAAAGAGCATGCTTCTATAATTTTTGTTAGTGCATGATAAGCCAAGCTCTTCCATAATAATTTTAGACATTACACTTGGACCAGACCCGCCATAAATTAAGAAACAATGGGATATTTTATCCATGATTTTTACATAGATATAGAAAGGTTTTTTTTTTACAGGGTTCCTAAAATTATTTACACCTATCTTATTTACACTTGAATCCTCTTCCTTTGACTCTTCAAATAGATTGGCTATGGTAGAAATTTTACCTTCCATAAAGTTTTTGAGATGCATTTGTTTTTCTGGGATGGAAACCATGTCCAAAAGAGTATAATCAACTTTGATATTATCCAATTGATTAAGGATATTATACTTAGAAGAGGGAAGAGGAGAAGACACTCCTTAATTATCGGAAGTTTTGACAGCTTGTGTATCAACACTTTGAGAAGATGAGCTTGTGGTGGAAGAAGTGTAGGGAAGGTCATATTTTCCCTTGGCAGTGTAATATTTATTCCTAGTATTGATCACCATAACATATTCTTGTTCAACCCAATCTAAAACAACCATTGTGGTATTGAGACTTTTGCCAAAGATCTTATCTCTAGCATTTTTCTTAACTTCAAATTACTTTCTTCATGATTTTCTTCACAAAAGTTACACCAAATGAGAGAGATTATCGCCTTTGGCTGAAAAGTTTTTTCATTAGTATTCCTAAAAGGTGCTAAGGAATAAGAAGAAGCCCCTGGGTAAGAGGAAGAGGCATTTCCTTTTTTGTCACAGGCTATCATCCTATTATTCATATATTGCATGAATTGTAGGAGGGCAGACATGTCTGATTGCTTGATCAAGTATCCCTTAGGGAGAACCATTCTTTCGAGTTGCTCCTCATATTCTAGGAAAGTATGAAGAGTAGAACCAATATTTTAAATAACCTTCTCTTCAAGTTTATGCCGATAAGGAGAAGGTAATGCATTATAATAATGCATGAAAGCAGTCTTATTTTGAGGACGAATTAGTTCAAGGATTTGATTATATAGTTTGGTGAAGTGGAGGTTAAAATATTTAATGGTATCACCATCCTTATAGGAAATATTATTGTATTCCCTTAACTGCTTAGCTGGACTCTTGGGTTCTCCATAAGTGGACTTGAACCAATAAAAAAATTCTTCCCAAGTAGAAAGGATTTTGGGAGGGAGATCAAAAAAATATGCTGCAACTTTTCCTTTGAGAGAGTTGAAAAATAAACGCATGAAAGTGTCATTATTGTTATCCCCTATGTTATGACAAGCATTAGAAAATACTACTAGGTGTTCATTTGTAGTAACAATTCCATTTACTGAAAACCTAGGCAAATGGTCTTTGAATTTTGGTAATGGGTGAGTGGCTAGTGCAAGATTCAAGGGAGAAGATACATGCCACATGGTGGTTATAACATCTTCCTCAAATTGGAAAATTCCATATTTCTTTATGACTTTAGCAGGATTGATAGTGAATTGAATAGGGATTTGATAACTGTAGATACTACCAATTACTGATGAAGCAGAAGGTTGCGAGGAGGAGGCACCTCCGATGCCACTACCACTACCCGCAGATGTCATGTTGAAAGTGATACATATGGGTAATAAATGTGAATTGGAAGAATCATATAAGGTTCTCCTAAGAGCACTTTGTTGTGTTGATAAGACAATTTTCCTCCCTATTTCAAAAATAGGGGTAGCTTCAAGGGACAACCCTCTTCTCCTTCGAGATATGTGAGAATTAGAGGAAATGAAATGAAAGACTGAAGAGGTAGGAAAATGGAGGTTACTGTTGATTCCTGGGATGCCTTTGCCTGGCTTCCCAATGTTCATGAATATTTATGTTCCTTTCAATTACTTCCCAAGAGTGTTCAAGTTCAACACAAGTATTAGCAGTTTCTAAAATAATGTTGAATAAAGTCAATGCAATGTTGGTTTGGTCATCAAGACCATTTCCAATATTGGGTTGTCTTGTAACATGTACTGTCATGGGAAAATCAGTCAAGGAGAAATCAATCAAAACATAAAAATGAAAGATAATCGTGATACAATCAACCAGAGAAATATGAAAGTTCTCCCCAGTATGATCTCCAAATAAATGTTGAGGAAAATGTCTGAGGAACCTTACTCAAGCATTTTCATATCTTGTCAGGCTAAGGAAATATAGTTGGGAATGTCACCCGAGGTTTATAGCCTTAAAACAAAAAAAAAATCACTTAATCCATAGGTATTAAGTATGAGGGACCAATGCTGATTTTGATATATGTTATATGTAAATGTGCAAAAGAAATAAAATAAGAAAGGAATTACATAAGTATGTACATGGATAAGAGACAAGGTTAAAAGAAAATTTTGAACCAAAACATCATAATACACATGTGAGACATAAATCGAAAATCTGATTTTTATATTTATTTCATTGTGAGATACAAAGCTGAATTCTCTTTACAAACCCCTGCGAGGGTAGGGACCAAACTCATATTTAGAATCCTCCGATGGGAACCATACAAAAAGAATCTGACAACAAAATAAAACTGAAACTAAAGATCATGATCAACTTGCCACAAAATGCTGTCACTTGAATTTGCAAAATATTCTTTATCAGTCATGAAATTTAATTTGTAAACAAACAAGAACAAAGACTGCCACAGATAAATCACACACCTTAAAAGATAAGCTGCTGAAAGATACGATTCAATTTTGAATCCTGTTGCCTTTGATAAGACCCTGCTGTCATCAAGATGGTTAAGCCTTCTACTAAACTCAGAATAAATGAAGAATGAAAATATCTAACAAGTACAGAGAAAACCTTATAGTAGAAGTTCTCCTTCTATTCTCTCCCCCTTGTCTCTTCATTTGATTGAGATTTTATTCTTTCTCAATAAGTTATGGTAGTTCAAATACCTCTCTTTAGTTAAGCTTAATTATCTTAACTAATTAGTCGAGACAAATAAATAATAATATGTATAAATAAGGGTCTAATTAAATAATAACTAAATAGGTGGGACCCCTTGTGACTCCCATTTTCAATTTATTTTAATATTAATCAAAACATGAGGTATAGAACCTAAAACATTGATTCAAACATCCTCCTTGTAACTCCCATTCTCATATGTATGATCAAATATTTTAATATCAACAAAATATAACATGACTATATCCAAAAATGGAATTATACACATGCTGTCCAAAACACAGTCTAAATATATATTTGATGTCCAAAACAATATCAAAATAAAAAGATTGTCCTTAATAGAAAATAACATTAATCATTATTAAAAACCATATTTGTTGTGAGAGACATTTTTCCTCTTTTTAGTGCTGCCCTCTTTAGATCCCATTTCTGATTTATCATGTGCAATATCCTTCAATTGATGTGAACTTTGTGGGTGGACTGCATTGATGACGTGTGAACAATCATCTTTGAGAGGAAGACGAGAGGACACAAATTCAAAGGAATATTTGGATGACTTGGAGGGAGTGGCCACTCCTTTTCCTTTATCTAGCTCTGGCTTGGGAACATCAGTTTTTACCCTTTTACTTGCATGGGAAGACTGTACTGGTGAGACAACATGATCAGCTTGGGAACTTGGATTTATTGGTGGTGGAGGAGGGGGTAATGGAAAAGAAACATTAGGTCAACCATGGTGATGAGCTACAGGTTGATGGGAAATCTCTTTCCAACCATCATTGATAGGTGGTTCTAGCTGCATAGACACATGAGGGGGAACGTGGATACCAGAGACATTATGCCGCGACTGGTGAGGAGGCCTCTTAGGTATAGGTTGTATAATTCCTTGGCCAAATAGATTAAAAAAACCAGTTTGGAAAAGTTGATTCAACTCTTGCGGATCAACGTCAAAATGTATAAAAAATCATGGCCTTCTATGGCCTCTCTTCCAATTGTTTTCTCTGCCTCTATTATCACATCTATTAGCACCTCTGCCATTGCTGCCTCTGCCAAAGAAACTCATCCTGAAGTAATATTCCAAACATGTTAGGAAAAAATCTTAACAATCCATGCATCGATACTCTACCTAAATAAAATCAAAGGGTTGGCTCTATCATTCATTACAAAAGCACATGCAATCCATCCATCAACACCTGAAAACTCAACAATCAATTGCTATTTGAAAAGGGAGTGGTAGGGATATTGGGAAGATGAGGGGCTTGTAATGAGTGAAAAATGGTAGCATGGATGGGAAGCAACCAATGAATACTATTCAAGCAAATGCAAAAGTAACAAAAAATGTATCCATATCCAAACTTCCAACACCAGTCATCAGCTAGTCTTTCCTTTTGTTATTAATCTTTTCTCTTTTCAAAAAAATGAAATTCATAATAATAGAACAAGGAATGTTTTAAATTTATTTGGGAAGGCAGTGAGCATATAATGAGAAAAAAGTGGGATAATGAAAGGGAAAAGATGATTACTATTCTATTATATGCAATAATATCTATTGAAAATCGTCATCACCATCAATTGCCAAAACTTTTCTCTGTTAATAATTCAAATCTAAGAGACAACAACTTTTATAGTTCATAATATAAAACCCCAGAAAAGTTTCGGGACTGTCAAACTTTACAACTTCAATTTCCCCTTTCTTTTCTTTTATTAGCAAAGATTTTATAAGAGATTGTTAACATAGTCATTCAAAACAATTAAAACTAGACTACATCAAGCGCGCATGGGAGGCTGAGAACACAACATAAATCCATCGACCTTTCACTATACAATGCTTATATCACAACCTTCGATACTTGCTATGCAAATAGATTGGGTTGGAAACCTCATATGAAACTGGTGCTCATAGTTTTATTTTAACATCATATAAATTCAAAATCGACCAAACCCCCATGGATAAATAAAAAATGAGCCAAGACCTCATGCATATAACCGGTCTTTCCCACTGCCAGGTTAATCACTGTAATGTATATCAAGACCATAGTTCGAATCTACTAATTTCCATACACCAGGTAAAAGAATCGAGGTCTGGGCACGAAAAGGAGAAACATTCATAAGGGATTTTTTGGCACAGGGGAAGGCCCGAGGTTCACTCCAAGAGTGCACCAACAAGCCCTAGCTACTGGCCCTTTCGGCAACACTTGTGAAGCAGATGCAGGCTCACCCGAAGAAACTATGAGGGGGTTTTAGGACATAAATGTCTACAACCAGGGGAATATCAAGTGGATCTAGTACAATATCAACTCTGTATGCATTTAACACTTATCAAGCTAGATCTATCCTGCACAACTATAGATCTGATCTAAAAAAACAATGCAAATAACAATAGAACAATGACAGAGATCAAAGCATAAATCACACACAACAAGAGATGTACGTGGTTCAACCTCTCTCTAGGGCTACATCCACATAACTGTGCTTATGATATATTAAGGTAAGGCTTACATTTCTTGTCTGTGCTCTTAGCCAATAGATCTTCTTTCTCTTCTCTCTTCCTCTCCACTTCCTGCACACCCAGCTGTAGGAACTGATCTTCTCACCCAGCTAAAGATATTACAATACCAGAAGGCTCTCCGCTCAACTCTTCTTCCTCTCAATACAATTTTCTCTCACACAACCATATGTCTAGATTAACAACAACATCATAACAACATGTACCCCACCCTCTCTCTTTTGATCCATGTCCTCTTGGCCTTTATTTATACATTACAATATCTCACCGACAACCTTAGGTCGAAATCTAGGTGTCAAAACCCTAATTACCAAAACCCTAGGTGTCTAAAACCCTAGGTCAACTTGACCCTCTTTTCCCAGGCTTCACCGACCTGTCTTTCCTTTCTTCCTGTGCGATGCTCCAAAGAATCCAATGATATATTTTTCCACTTGCTGAGCTGTCCTCAATCCATCTTCCTTGCTTTCTTTTCATCCTCGGTCTTCTCGTCCAATGACTTGCTTTTCCGTACTTCGCTCCATATTTTCTTCTCTTTTTCTCACTTTGACCCAGTAACATTACTGTGTCCTCCGTGAAGCTCGCTTTTAACCTTTTCTTCTTTGTACTTCGCTTCCTTCCATAACCAAGGGCCAACAGGCACCCAACACTCACCTGTGACTCATCCCAAGGAACTTCGGGTCTGATTCCTCTGTGTTACGTCACCTTTGGATTGCACAATGCAACCTGCTCTTTCTTCTATGTTTGTCCCTTCTTCCCTTGTGCAGACTGTCTTTTCTGTGTCTGGTACCCAATTTCAACTACACCTGGTACTTGGACCATTTTTCTCATGCTTCTACGAAGAGTTGCAAGGCAACTAGTTGTCATAGTACAACTTCAACCAACTCCCATTCACCAATCCTTCCTTCCACTCTCCATTCAATGTCTTCAACTGCGCAGCTCCTCCTTCTATCACGTAGGTGATATTGTATGGCCCAAGCCAATGCATTCTAAACTTCCCTGGGTGTTTTATAAACTTGCTGTCGTACAACAGTACTAAGTCATCTTGCTTGAATGTCTTCTTCTTGGTGTGCCTGTCATGATATGCCTTCTCTCGCTCCTTCTGAACCTACTGATGGAATATTGCAATGAATCGGTCTTCTTCCAATTCAACCAACTATGCAAGTCTCTTGTGAACAAAGCCAATATTGTCCATGTCTGTAAATGCAACAATCCTTAAAATTGGCACCAATTATTCCATTGGGACAACATATTCAAGGCCATAAACCAACTTGAAAGGGGTCTGCATTGTTAATTTCTTACAAGTGGTTCTATAAGCCCAGAGTACTACCGGTACTCTTAAATCCCAGTCATCCCTATTCACACTGTAAATTTTCGTCAATGTTGTTTCTAATATCTTGTTGAATACTTCAACTGTCCCATTTGCTTGTGGATGGTAAGGCGTACTCTTCTGATGGTGGGCTGTAAATTCTTCAGTCATGGCTTCCATTGTCTTATTGATGAAATGTGTGCCTTGATCGCTCATAAGGATTTTGGGGCATCCAAACCTGTTTATTGTGTCATCAAATATAAATTACGTAGCTATAGTTGCACTACAGTCCTTGACTGCTCTTGCTTTGGCCCATCTAGTCAGGTATTCTGTCGTAGTGATTATGTACCTTTCTCTTGTGCGCTTTCCTGGTGGGTTTATAGGTACCACGAAGTCAATATCCCACTTTTCAAATGCTTGTAGGGTCATCTGCGGTGATAATGGAATTTCATCTCTTCAGGACGGTTTTCCAAATCTCTGGCACACATCACAGGCTCTATCATAATCCTTATCATTTCTTTGTAATGTAGGCCACCAAAGGCCAACTCGCAAAACCTTCTGCGCAGTTGATTTCCTTGCATAATGTCCTCCCACGATCCCTTCATGAGATTCAACGAGGATTAGTGGGCATTCTGCTTCCATAACACATCTTCTTAGTTTCTCATCAGGTCCCATTTTGTATAACTGTCTGACGATTAGTGAAAAGTCTGCAACGCACACTACTAACTATTTTTTCTGGGGAATTGTATACGCACTTGGTGCCTTTCCTGTTGACAGGAACTAGATGATGTCTGTGAAGTGGTCATCAATCTTCCTAATGGTGAGTAGCTATGCATTTGACAGTGTGGCCTCTAAGCTGGTGGGTTCTTCACCATGTTCCAACCTCAACAAGTGGTCAGAGCCTTTGTTCATTCTTCCTGGCTTAACTATGATCTCAAAATCATATTCTTGAAACAATAGAATCCATATGCATATTCTCCCCCCCAACACTGGCTTGTTGAATAGGTACTTCAGGGTGGAGTGTCCTATGAACATTTTAAAGTGTCCTCCCAATAAGTAGTGGCAGAATTTTTGTATCACATACACCATGGCCAATCCTTCTCTCTTTGTAGTGGTGTAGTTAATCTCAACTGTAGATAACTTCCTGCTAGCAAAAGCTAATGGGTGGTCGATCTCCCCTTCTCCAGGTTGTGCCAGTACTGCTCCTAGTGCAATAGAAGATGCATCGACATGTACATGAAACTCCTTGTTCCAATCTGGGAAAACTAGAATGGGCGCAGTGACCATCTTCTGTTTCAGTATCTCAAAGCTCTGCTGGCATTCATTTGTCTAGCCAAACTGACAGTCCTTCTTCAACAACTTCTCCATTGGTGCTGTGATTTGGGCATAGCCTTTAATAAATTTCCTGTAATAGACAATATGTCCTAGCGCAGTGCGCAGTTGTTTGACTGAAGTAGGTGGTGGTAAATCAACTATAATTGCAATCTTTGATGGATCAACCAACAATCCCTGCTTGCATACAATATGGTCTAATAGTACTCCAAATGGTGAGAAGAAGATGCACTTCTTTAGATTTAAAGCAATTTGACACTGCCTGCATTTATCCAACATTAGCCTTAGACATTCAATATGTTTTTTCAACAAACTAAACACAGTCCAGTAATCAAAATATGCTTCTGAAAATTTATGCAAACATTCTTTGAACGCTTTGACCACCACCCTAGAAAAGATAGTTGGGGCATTCTTTAGTCCAAATGGCATTATTGTATATTGGTAGGATCCCCATTCTATGGAAAAGGTGGTCTTGTGGTGGTCCTCCTTGGCAATATGGATCTGATGGTATCCTGAAAATCCATCTGTAAAAGAATATACCTCCTGGCCTCCCATGTTGTCTAATACTTCATCAGTGAATGGTGTAGGGAAGGGGTCATGTAGACATGTGTCATTCAAATTTCTGAGGTCCACACATATCCTGATTTCTCCTATCTTCTTGTCTTGTACCACCATAGGGCTGATCCATTCCGACTCTTCGACAGGTTCAATAATCCCTGCTTCCAACATTCTGTCAAGGTTAATCTTCACTTTTTCCTTGTATTTTGGGTTTAATCTATAGGGTCTTTTCTTGACTAGCTTCACATATGGATTCAAAGGTATTCTCATATCTCCCATAGGTCCTTTGATTCCCTTAATATCAGTGAACTTGATTGGAAATAAGTCCTAATATTCGTGCAATATCTCCATAATCTTGTCAATGGTAGTAGCATCCCAATAGTCTCCGACATTGGCAAGATTCAATGTCTCCTCTATCCCAATATTGACCGTTTTCATTTTGATTGGCTTCCCAATAAATGGTAGCTCTAATATTGGTCCTTCCACATCTCTTTGGCCTTCTATTTCAGTGATGTTTACCTTTCTGGGATCATCATCGTCGGTATTGATGTTGTAGAAAATCTGTAATTTTTGGAGAGGCACAGTCCATTCGTCCTCTTCTTGTTCCATAGGGAGGCTAGATGCCACTTCAAATACCTTTTGTCTCACAATATGTAATTCTTGGTCTACTGAAGGATATTCACTTTCAAATAAAAATGTGGTTATAAAATTCTGAATCATACCTTCCCAATCTGTAGTGACGATGCACAACTCCGCTTGAAGGTACGAGTTGATAGGGGTCATGTCCAGCGTGTTAATGAATCTGTGCACCCATTTTTCTTGAGGGAGGTCACTCCAGGCCTCTTCATAGCTTCGCACATGGTCCTTTGGTCAACTTCGACCTGTGTACCTTACTTCACAACTTACTACCTGTGCTGAGAACCGTGCTGTCATCAAGGTTCAACATTGTGTCCAATCTGTAGTATTGTTTTTATGTGTCCCCCTCATCTGGATCTAAGGGTGCAATGAACCTAAGGACCTCTCTTTCAAATGTCATACATATTTTCTTTAAATCAATAACAGTAGAATTGTTAAAGGCCCAATCAATTCCTGGCAATGCAGGGTAAGGGAAACTATCATCAACAATTTCAATTATCTCAAAATCTGCAAAGGTTATTACTCCGTCGATGTCCACTGGGACATGCTCCAAGCATCCAAATGGGAAGATAGCTTGATGATTGGCCATGCGAAGCCTGATAGGGGAGTATATCATCTTGGGTTTCCTCATCAGTGCCCACGTCTGCTTCGTCATGACATTAACCTCCGACCCTAAGTCGAGGACCACATAATCTATATCATATTCTCCTATCTGAGCATTCAAGTGTAATTCTTTATTTTTCCTCCTCTTATTTCCAATTTGGTGTACTTCCCTAGTCAATAAGGGGTCTACCTGCCCTAGCCCATACTGTCTAATCAAATTCTGCAACTCATGTACAACGCGTTTATCTTGAATCAACTTAATACAAGTGCATAGAAATTCCATGAGTTTGCTTACCTCTTTTCCTTCTTTTGGTGAAGCAGAATGATCGAATGCATGAGGCATTCCATATTCTTTTATTTCCAGCCGTGTTTTTGATGAGGACCCTTGTTATTCTTTGAAATCTTGCCTTGCTTCCTCAAATATTTTCCTTTCTTTCTTCGCATAAAAAATCTGGGTCTTTTCTACAACTTTTCTGATTCCCGAGTCTTCTGCAATCTTCTCTTTGGTCACTCTATCCTGTCTTGTAGAAGCACATCCTCATGTAATAAAAATGACTCTAGGATCAACTCCGCGGGGTTACACCTTGATCAATTGTATTTTTGGGTTCTGCTGAGGTGCTCATCTTTCTTGAATCTTAGCCAACAACATAGGGCAATCTTCTGTAACATGCTCAAAAGAATTGCAATAACTGCAAGTAGGGCAAGGGTTCTGAAAATCCCTTGCTAGATGTCCTAGCTGCACGTAGTTGTAAAAAAAAATTTGTCCTCAGCCTTGGCCCATTCCTCCTCCTCGTACTCATCCTCTGTATCCACCGTGAGGATTGGAATTTCCTCTTCTTAAAGAGTTATACTGTGCATTGTTTCCTTTTTGATGCACTTCGCCTTGGATCTTGTATATGTCTCTTGATATTTATTGCATACGGTCAAAGGCCCTACAATCTCTGTCATCATGTCCTACTTACTTACATAAAGTGAAATACAAGTTTTTAGGAGTTTGGACATACTTTTTCATATAATAGAACTCAACGGGGCGATGTCGGTTTCTGCATAATTCACACCACGGTAGATTAACTTGCTTCAGGGGGCTTGGTGTTCCTGAGGCCAAGTAATCATGAAACATGGGACAATGTTCCTTATCATGACCTTCTGATATGCATCATACACACAAAATATCTTCTCTTTTTTCCTTCCCCTTGTCCTTCTTCATATCCTCGACTTGCAGAGATAAACTAGTCAGCTGGCTCAAGATCTAGCTCATGCCTGAGCTGGATTCTCCCATAGGTGCTGATTCAAGTTTCATGGCGATCTCCAATGCTTCTGCCTATGAAGCAATATTTTGCTGCATCAGGGGAACTCTGATATATGGTAGAAGAGAAACAATGAACCATTCTTTGTTATGTTCATCTAGGATCTTAAAAGTCAGTCTTCCAGTTAGGGTCTTGAATCTCCGATCGAACTCCCAAATAGGTTTGGTGACCTTTTGCTTGATCTCCTTCAGCTCTGTAATACATTGTGAATCTGACTTAGGTTTTTTAAACTCTGCAATCAATGCCTTCTTTATCTCATTCAATGGTTTAGGCTGCACAAGTCCTTGGACAAGCTTCATGTACCAACTTAATGCGTGATCCCTCAGTGCGGTGCTAAAATGGTTTCTTTTAACAACTTCATCAATAATATTTTTAATGTTCCATATGGCCTCACATAGGAACTTGTGCTGATCAGGATCCTCAGTTCCATATCCTCTAAATATAGGGAGACTCATCTCATCTTCCATGGAGTTTCCTAGATTTCTTGTCTGATTAGATGCTGAACTGCTAGTAATAGTACTCTGTGGATTTTGGTGATTCTGACTGTTTTTATTTCTTAGTGTTTCTGAAACAACAGGAGGATTGATATTAATTACTTCAGTTGTCTATGCAGTTCCCAATGTTTCTAGCTCGCTGAGGCGGACTTCCTCAACGACTTCTTCCTCCATCCTAGTGGGTTCTGGATTCTCTTTGTCCGCCAGATCTGCCTCTTCTCCACTGTAGAAGCCCTCTTCCCTGTAGTTTTTCTTAAACAAGTTCTCCAGGTGAACCCCTCTGAATACTTTTCCACTGCACGTATGTCCAACTTCTGTGTTGCTGTCGCTGTCTGAATTCTTGAACATCATCCTGTTGAGATCCAACTAGTCTACTGTGTCTTCAAGATGTGGTTTTCATGCAGGAGCATATTGATTCTTAAATTTAGAAAATGTAAAAATTTCCCTCTGGTTCCTTTGAAAAAGTATCTCTCGACTTGGCTATACGATTCTACTCTGTCAACAACAAATTCAATGATATACTCTCCAATGGTACTATCAAGCCAATGATCTACTGCTTTGGATATGATGTTATCTTCTCTCTTAATCCTCTGGATTAACACCGGTGTCCAAACCACAGGGGATCTAGATATGATCTTGAACTATGTGTCAACTAACCTATCTATCCACTCAAACAACTCCTGATGGATTCCTCCAAAGAAGATCTCGTGGGTGTCGGTGAAAATGTATCTTTGTAGCCAATATTCAGTACTCAACTTGGGGTTTTTGTTTTGGGCTTCAACACAGTCCCTCTCTTGATCCTCTATCCACTTTTGAATCTCTGTCTTTGATGGGAACCACCTTGACATTCCCTTACACAGATTCCTGTCTCGACAACGAAACCATTTGTTGGCACAGGGGCAGACCTGAGGTTCACTCCAAGAGCGCACCAAGAAGCCCTAGATATTGGCCCTTTCGGCAACACCTGCGAAGCAGATGCAGTCTCACCCGACGCAAATATGAGGGGGTTGCAAGACATAAATGTCTACAGCTAGGGGAATATCAAGTGGATCCAGTACAATATCAACTCATTATGCATTTAACACTTATCAAGCTATATCTATCATGCACAGCTATAGATCTGATCTAACACAACAATACAAATAACAATAGAACAACGACATAGATCAAAGCATCAATCACACACAACAAGAGATGTACGTGGTTCACCCTCTCTTTAGGGCTACATCCACATAACTGTTCTTATGATATATTAAGGTAAAGATTACAGTTATTGTTTGCGCTCTCAGCCATCAGATGTTCTTTCTCTTCTCTCTTCCTCTCCCCTTCCTGTGCACCGAGCTGTAGGAACTGATCTTCACACCCAGCTTAAGATATTACAATACCAGAAGGCTCTTCGCTCAGCTCTGCTTCCTCTCAATACAATGATCTCTCACACAACTATATGACTAGATTAACAACATGTACCCCGCCCTCTCTCTTTTGACCCAGGTCCTCTTCGCCTTTATTTATACATTACAATATCTCACCGACAACCTTAGGTTGAAACCTAGGTGCCAAAACCCTAGTTGTCTAAAACCCTAGGTCAACTTGACCCGCTTTTCCCGGGCTTCGCCGACCTGTCTTTCCTTTCTTCCTGCACGGTGCTCCAAAGAATCCAATAATAGCTTTTTCCACTTGCTGAGCTGTCCTCGATCCATCTTCCTTTCTTTTCTGTCATCCTCGGTCTTCTCGTCCAATGACTTGATTTTCCGTACTTTGCTCCATATTTTCTGCTCTTTTTCTCACTTCAACCCAGAAACAGTTACGGTGTCCTCCGTGAAACTTACTTGTTACCTTTTCTTCTTTGTAGTTCGCTTCCTTCCATAACCAAGGGCCAACATGATTTGTAAAAAAAACTATTTAACCATTTATTTACACAACAAAATTTCCACAGACCTCATATGGTGGCCTCAAGGAAAATACACCTATATATTCATAAACAGTTGGAAGATACTTTGAAGGAGTTGCAAGTCTTCCAAATACTGGGTAAAGGGTATGGTGTTATTTAAGAAAAAAAACAAACTATTCTTTTGTTTCTCATAGAAAAACCCTTGAATTTTAATCACTAGAGATGAGTGAAAATGAAAAATACTTACCATAATTATTTTCTAACAATCATAGCAATAGAAGCAACATTCATTCTAGGCGCAACACAATCACATAATCCAAACATAAAGTAATTTCGAACACTATTCTCATCTTGAAAAATTTAAATGGCAACAGGGAGGAACCTCCATTCAAATGCAATTTTCACAGTTGTGATACCCACATACATCCATTATAAAATTTGGAAAGAAAAAAAAGTCTGTATGAAAATATAAGAGCCAACATACTTGTATGGAGACTGCTAAAAAAACCAACAAGCACCACTATTCTTTCCAAGTCCGAGCAAAATGGAGGCAACACCAACCAAAGCAACCAACACAAATGCGAATCATGTGAGGGTGGAAACCTCGAGGTAGGGTTAGAGCGACGTGAATTAATTGCACGTTGTTTCTCACATTAATTCCACCAACTATAGCCAAGTACGAGCACACCCAATACATCTAACAGATAGTCCACTATGTTTGCCACATAAAACTTGAATCCAAAAATCAAATTTTCCTCCTTACATTATGCTCATAAGTTTTATACGTATACTCAACACTTAGCACCAAAACATGTCATGTCCCATATTATTTTCTAGTGAAGGATTGCCACCTTATAAAACTTATCAATTGTCTATGATAATAAAAAGTATACCATAAGTGAAATACACCATAACTATATGTGGCTCATGCTTGGAGTTTGAATCAACAAGTCAAAATGTATGTGTAGCAAGAATAAACCAAGATGCTTATTAAAACAAAATTTTCCCCCTTTCCTTTCCTTTTTAAATTAAATTGCCAATACACCCATCATTCATCCATTTCACACAGAAGCAGTTTCAAATTTCAAAATGTAGAATCATCTTTGCAAGGTAGTCATGAGAGAAATCAAATGAAAGCATCTTTCATCATTATTCACATAACGAGGTCCCACCTAATTAGTATATTATTATATATATAAGTAGTAAGGCATTACAACCCATTTGCAGGTAGGGATTTCATGTTGCGCTTTTGGGTGTCAATAGTGGTCATGAATGTAATCCTTCTTAATAAATTAGTAGCTAATGTTAATTATCCCCAAATGGAAGATGAGAGAGAAGAGGTACATTGATATCCCAAGAAGTGAAAAGTTGCACGAAACAATATGCATCTTATCATTTGAATTTCTTCTGGTTCATTGTTGAACATTGAATCATTGAATACAATGAGATATAACCTATGTTTCATGTTATCTGGAGATAAACACACGAAGGATAAATATATATGAATGTAAAGGTCCCGACATGATTTTTTTTAGTTATTTATATTTTTGGGTATCTGTTCATTTTTTGGTTTTTATTTGAGGTTTAAGAAATTTGATTAGAAGTTGTGGATATCATCATCGTCTCACGAATAATCGTTTGATATTAAAAAAATACATTCGACCATTTTAGAGTGTAGAAATTCTCGAGCAATTGCTCATCTTCACAAGAGGTGGATTAATTCTCTGGACATGTCGAGAGCGTGTAAATGCTATTAAAGGTTCACTTATTGATTCTCTTAGTTCCTAATTGGCCTTCCACCATTTTGTGGAGCATGTTTAGCCATGTATTATGTGTTTATAGAAGATCTCCACATCTAAACTTGATTAAAAATGAACCTCTAAGATTTCCTTTTTTGATTTGAGAGTGCTTCTAGATTCCGGGTCACATGATCTAGTGGAACACATTGGAAAACCTCAAAGATCGATGATTCTCCAAAGTTAATTTAAGAGACCAAGATCCATTGGAGAAAAGGAGAATATGACAATAGCTGGAAAAATTATGATTGTAACCTTGGAAGATGAAGTGTGGTAAAGTCATTTAAATGATAACAAATTCAAAGGTAAAGCCATGTGAAATCAAGAATGTCGACATCTCTTTTGTAACTTTGTAAAAGTCTCCATATTTTGTGTTGGCCCTTGACCGAGATTTGGGTTAACTTGGGTCATTTTGACCTATTTTGGAACTGTGATAGTTAGTTAAAGAAGGACCTCCAAGCAAAGTGTCTCGGTCCACTTTTGGGCCCCTATTAGGGTTTTTGGGTTGATGTAATGGGAAAGGGATGTCGGCCTGTGGGTTTACCCACGCTTAGGCCCACTTTTGTAATGTATAAATAAATGCTTAGTCTATATAGAAGAAAGAAGCGCATCTATGGGATGTATGGAAGATGGCTTAGTGATAATAATTAGATCTGCGTGATCAGAAGTAGATTGTAAATGCTCTGTGCATGATCCTAAGAAGCTTGCAAGGCTAAGTGCAAGTTATTGTAAGAGGCTTTGTGCTAAAGTGTAAGGAAGAATGATCTAGCGAGCTGCGCGGATCTTCTGTCCTTTGCAAATAAGGGTTTTTTTGCTCTGTGCTGTAACCGACGATTGAAGATACTAATAAAGAAGAAGAGTTGGTGGATGTAGCCCCAGGGTGGGGGTGAACCACATAAATCTGTGTGTAATGCTCTGTTCTTTGAGTCATTGTGTTTATCTTTGCTTATTCTATGTGCTTTTGATATATTCACTTATGCTTTGTGCTTCTTAGATATATATGATTGTTAGATCTGATGTATGTGCGAGTTCTTAGTGCTGATTTGTAGGACCTAGTGTATTACTATTGCTAAGTGCTGAGATACTGTAGATCTAAGTGAATATTGCGATGCTTTGTGCTATTTGCAAAGTAGAATAAGGGTTGGATATTAATGGTTGACTGATGCTAGGTGCACTGTAAGTAGTATAATCATAGTTCTGTGTCCCAGCTAAGGTTGCAGACACCTGAGTCTTGCAAATTCCCCTGCCTCTACCTCAGACAAGACTTCATCTTCTTCGCAGGTGTTACCGAAAGGGATGATAGTTAGGGTTTTTTTGGTGCGCTCTTGAGCATTGAACCCTAGGTCTGCCCCTGTGCCAACAAATGGTTCCATTATCGGGACCTGAAACTGTGATTGCTGGGAACTGAAGTAAGGAAAATAGAAGCTTTGTGCATAGATCTACCGCTGAAGTGTGCAGTATCGGGACCTGAAACTGTGATTCCAGGACTTGAGAAAGAAAATATTCGTGGAAAGATTTGATCTTGAAACCATGGAAGCTCTGTGCGTGGATCTGTACCCTAGTGCACAGTATTCCACCTGATCTGAAAATCTCAGTACTAAAGAAAGAAGGAAGGATAGATATGAAGAAAATAAGCCAGATCTGAACACTTTGTGCCCTAAGAAAAGAAAAAGTGGGGGATCCTGAAAGAAAGAGGTCAGATCTGGAGAAAAGAGGTAATATCTGCAAGTTCTGTGCTCTGACAAAGGTAAGAAAGTTCTATATCTGAAAGCTTTGTGCTCTGTAAAAGTAGGACTAGTAGAAATGTTTGTTTCTAAAAGCATGGATCTAGGTATTCTTGGTAGATTCTGTCCTAGCTTGAAAACTAGGGCATTGTTAGATGAAAGAAGGTTTGATATGAATAGATATGATAAAAATAGCGATAGATATGTTATACCTATGCATAGAAATAATGTTTTGACTAACAAATAGATGCATGATCCTAGAAAGAATTTTTTGCAGGCTAACTACCATGATCCTAGTGCGCAGTACAGAAGAGGTTGGGGATCATTTAAAAGAAAGAGAGGATTGACCCTATGCTATAGTTGCAGAATACCGGGACATCTAGCTAAGGAATACCCTGGTGGAAGACCTAGTTGTCTTTGTTGCAAAGCTCTAGATCACGAAGTATTGGATTGCCCTAGAATGATTGCTAAGCTTGAAAAAATGAGTATGCATGAAGAAAACCCTAAAGAAGATCCATAAATAGAAGAACCCCAAAAAGAATTAGATAAGGTGTTACTACATATGGAAGACACTTTGAATGACCACCGACATGTTAGATTAGCAGATATCTTTAAAGAAAAAGAATGCATCGAGATAAGAATAGGAGACTTCGACATTGACCATGTTTTGGATGAGGAAACACAGGTGAATGTTATGACATAAAAAACTTGGGAAGCTATAGGGAGGCATGCTATGACTCCATCTCTAGGAGGAATAGGGTTATTCAGAGGAAAACTGGTAAACTTATGTGGAAGGCTCACTCAAATATCTATGAACGCCAATGGAACTTCGATAGAGGAAGATTTTGAGATTATCAAATTCATTGAGGACAACGCCCCATTTACTATGTTACTTGGAAATCCTTGGATTGAAAGAGATCAAGCTAGAAAGAAGGAAGAAGAAAAAGTTTTAGAACAACAGAGACAAGAGTTAAAAGACTTCATGACCAGAAGGATTGCACATTTGATTGAAGAACATGAGAACATATCGAAGCCATATCACACTAGAAACCCAGACGTCGAAGTTATCAGAATGCCAGAGGACTCACAGAAGACTAAAGTTTCTTTCTCAGATAAAAAAGAGATGTTATACCTGAACCCTAAGAAAAAACCTCAACAACGCGAAGTGACTATATCCAAGGAAAATAAGAATCATAATGGGAAAAGAACTACTGAGACGAAGCTCATTGGAAAGAAAGATAGAAAGTTAAATAAGAGGAGGGCGAAATTGCAAGAGATTCCAGATGGAACATCGCCGAATTTGAGCTTCGTCGAGATATCAAAACAACGACATGGGACACTTCTCCATGGAAAAGCAATATATCCATTGAACCGATATACCTATTCGAATTTCACCTCAAACCGACAGAAAAGGATTAAAGGATCACCACCAGACCATTGGAAAACGCCAGAATGGATAGAACCGAGTTAACGGAGGCCCCATATCCATTGCAAGTCGACCGTTGCTGAGATTACCTATTTATCTCATCGCGCCATGTTCGAAGAACACTTTTTCCAATTGACAAATTGAAGTTTGCAGACTAGAAAGTGTCTACAGTGATCATCACATCCTTGTTATTCATTCCTTTGTAGTGCCCAAGATCATTGTGATCCCGATTATTTATTTCGTGCACGTATGTCCGACGAACTCATCACAGTCGAAGAATCCATCATAGAATTCCTCCTTGATTTAATGACTAAGAGAGTCATGTCAGAAAGAGGAATTTCCATCGGAGTCCAAGAATCATCGACAAGAGGAGTAGCAGCTTCTCCGTCCACTGCCTGAGCAGGATCGTCTTGACGGGTCGACGAGAAGTGTACTAAACATAGGGATGATTTGGCAAACGCTAAACTAATTCTGAGCATTTTTCTTTCTTAACTACTCCCTCTGCGTGGTGAAATCAATCATGACGGCGTGCCTCGAGAATTCGAGTATGCTATGGTTACTGCGTACCTTTGAAAATGGGTGTGCACAGTTCATGCCGATTAGGACAAGCTCGCAGCATTAAAGTTTAGCGGATTCAACCTCGGTGATAGGAAAGTCTAGAATATGGTTTCTCCACACAAGTATCTAACGAAGATGAAGGGAAGGAACTCGAAGGTCGTCCTGCAGTCTTGGACCCAGAACCTCGTGCAGTCAATGTTTCTTAATGTCATGAAGATCCCACACTTTGGCATACACTAGGAGATGAATGCGTGCATAAAGATACTTCTGTATTGCTATCACGGAGGCTACTTGCGGTTGAACCACTATGTCATGGTGGATCCCACCTTGATTAATCAGATCACATGACTCAACATGCAAGGACTTGATCCACAGGAATTCTATCCTGGAAAGGCCACCGAAAGAGCACTAGCAGCGAAGATCAAAGAAACCTATGGCGATGTCGAGAATGGCACATGAGGCTACAAGGTAGCCTCTATTAAGAGTGGCACAGTGCACCTTTCCTGTTAGCTGATCGCAGACAAGCTAGTCCGCAAGAACTGGCCCGCCCAAGTAACCAGATTCGTCATTGACCTCGTAGGGAAGTGCGTCGAGGGTATGTAGATGAATTGGGCAAAGTACTTGGTGAATCACCTTGAACTGGATTGCAAGGAAGTGCAAGACCAAGGGTATGAGTTCCATTTCAGTTGGCTTCTCATACTGATCGCCTTCATAGCATGGGAGATGCCGAAGGGTGCCACTTTCCCAGAGACCGAGCCATTTGAACCTTTGGCTGCGAGGTTCAGTACCCTGTGGTACTCGACCGATATGAACAAGCAATGGCAGTCAAATGTCATATTCCACGTATACTACAACCAACTAAAGACTTCCATCTAGGCTATGCCTTGCATTACCCCAAATACGCTCCACAGATTCATACCCTTAATGAAGTTCAACGCGGATCGCCACTTCATGTATATAAAAGTGCGATTTGATGAACATAAGCAACAATTGCAATCTTACTACAAGTTGATTGAAGAAGACCTCTGATCCAAGTGGATATTGGTGGCCACCCACCTTTTCCGACTGGCTCAAAACAGTTTTCTGGCAATTTTGGCAATTTACTATTTTTAGCAGGTTTTAACTTCCGGGGCCATTTTGAGGGCCTAAATGAAGGTTTTTTGAGATCG
>ML776660.1:801503-818373 GCA_009831015.1 Picea engelmannii | reverse complement strand
GAAGGCAGTTGTGCTCGAATTCTTGGTTTTATCAAAAGATCCCTGATCCAAGGAGATGGTTCTTAACTGGTTCTAAACATAACTCAAGAGGTTAGGCCTTTCCCAACCTATATAAACAGGCTCTATGATGGTGGAAAGGGGGAGGAACTGAACATATGAAACTTATGATCTTGGAGGAAATTGACAATCAACCAAAGAGAAGTGATTAGTGAAGCTGCTGTTATCTAGGTTGTGGATCTTTCAGGCAAGGGTTAGACGAAGAGGACTTGACAAAGATGTCGCATTCACATCTACGATTGTAAGTACTGCTGTCGTTATTCTCATTAATATGACACACTTGGCCTATTTCTTTCTAGTTTGTGTCTGATGTTGCATGAACTTATCATTTAGTGATAGATCTGTTTTCAAGCTAATGTCAATAGAGTAGGAAGTGGTCGTATCTTGTGTTGTCCACAGACCTCAGCGAGGAGCAAAGGATTGGAGCGCAACTCGGAGCGTGCAGGGACAAACATCGATTGAAAGATACTTCTATTATCCTCCTTTCTCATGCATTAGTTTGGATAGATTTGAAAGGAAGTCAGTGTCCACGTTAAGCATTTTTCTGTCTAGGGTGAAGGTCAAGCCTTAGAGGTGATCTACCTATCCGTAGGGAGATTTTCCTACAACAGAGATCACCAAGGATTGGTCAATGGACCTTCTCATTCCAGTGAACCCCTCAGAGCTATCCGATGTTGATAGCCCAAAGACTGTACTGGACACACCGGGACCAAGCAAAATGAAGAAGCCTGAAGAGGTTCACGAAGTAGACAGTGCATCCGTAAGGACTGCCTCTATCAAACCAGATGAAGGACGTGATGGTGAAGAGATAGAAGGCACATAAATTAAACAACGGAAAGGCGAAGTACCACTGTCTAGGGATGAAGAAGACTCGTCAAAGAAAAGGAAGGTCTCACCTCTGAAATCATCCTCCCGAAAGAAGCCTAGGACCCCTGTGACTAAGATGCGAACTACCCTCACATTGGATGACTTTGATTTCATCATTGAAGCAATGAATGATGCTTCAAAGGAGATACTAGATAAGTAGGAGGTGAAGTAGGAGCATATGTATAACCATATAGAGATTGAACTCCAAGGAGTTTAGCAGGCACTCCAGTTCAGCCGTGTAGTACACACTTCACCTATGACAACAGAGACAGTATAACCAGGAGACGAACCAACCCGACTTCACCAGATTGCTGACATGGTTGAATCTCGCCTTCGAAAATCTCAAGAAGACATAACACGAACCACCTAGGCTCTGACATAGGTATAGGGAGTACTTGTTGAGAAATGCAGTGCTGCTGAAAGAGAAAAAATTTCTCTTCAAATACAATGGGATAAAGAGAAAGCAGAGCTACAACAAAGCAAGGAAAAGTTTCTCGCAGAGTAGCTTGAAGTAAAGGAACTAGTTGACAGAGAACTCCGCTCTGTGACCGTTATTGAAGTACCAACTGAAGAGAGAGTTCCACAGAAGGTGGCCCAGCTTGAAGACGTTATACAAAAGTTGCAGCAACACATTGCTAATCTAGAACTCCGTGCTGTGCCTAAGACCCCCCAGGAGATAAGAGACCAACGAGAAGCAACTGATCAAAGCACAGTTTACTGATTGAAAGCTCTTGCCTCAGAGTGAAAGCAACTCAGTAACCAGAGTGCCCAAATCTATTAGAACCTTACAAAGAACCTGAATTTACAGGCGCTGGAGTCACAGCTCCAGGAAGCAAAGCCACATGTAGATACATTACAGGCACAAATGAAGTCTTTTTATACAATGGATAGAATAAAACGATCTCATGAACAATGCACAACTCAAAAACAGATACATATGATCCAAGTAAAGGTCATGGAAGTAACTCAACAACTCCAACCAGTGCAAGACAAGGCATGCATATTATTTGTTGAGATTGAAATCTAGGAAGCATAACTTAAGAAAGTCATCATCACTGCAAAACAACTCTTGGAAGGACCAGTAAATGACACAATGATCCTGGAATTCACCCATAAGGAGGCCACAATGAAGCAACAGGTCGAAGCAGCTCGAGCCAATATCAAGACCTTCGAAGAAGAATTGCGCAAACCAAAGTGACTCGGGATGAGTCACAGGTGAGTGTTGGGAACTTGTTGGCCCTTGACCAAGTTTTGGGATAACTTGGGTGATTTTGACCTATTTTGGAACTGTGAAAGTTAGTCAAAGAAGGACCGCCAAGCGAAGTGTCTCGGTCCACTTTTGGGCCCCTATTAGGGTTTTTGGGTTAATGTAATGGGAAAGGGATGTCGTCCCGTGGGTTTACCCATGCTTAGGCCCACTTTTGTAATGTATAAATAGATGCTTAGGCTAGATAGAAGAAATAAGCACATCTATGGGATGTATGGCAGATGGCTTAGTGCTAATAATTAGATCTGCATGATCGAAAGTAGATTGTAAATGCTCTGTGCATGATCCTAAGAATCTTGCAAGGCTAAGTGCAAGTTGTTGTAAGAGGCTTTGTGATAAAGTGTAAGGAAGAAGGATATAGCGAGCTGCGTGGATCTTCTATCGTTTGCAAAGAAGGGTTTTTGTGCTCTGTGCTGTAACCGATGATTGAAGATACTAATAAAGAAGAAGAGTTGGTGGATGTAGCCCTAGGGTGGGGGTGAACCACGTAAATCTGTGTGTAACGCTCTGTGCTTTGAGTCATTGTGTTTATATTTGCTTATGCCATATGCTTTTGATATATTCACTTATGCTTTGCGCTTCTTAGATATATATGATTGTTATATCTGATGTATGTGCGAGTGCTTAGTGCTGATCTGCAGGACCTAGTGTATTACTATTGCTAAGTGCTGAGATACTGTAGATCTAAGTGAATATTGCGATGCTCTGTGCTATCTGCGAAGTAGAATAAGGGTTGGATATTAATGGTTGACTGATGCTAGGCATGCTGTAAGTAGTATAATCACAGATCTATGTCCCAGATAAGGTTGCAGACACCTAAGTCTTGCAACCACCCCTGCCTCTACCTCAGGTGAGACTTCATCTGCTTCGCAGGTGTTGCCGAAAGGGCCGATAGTTAGGGTTTTTTTGGTGCGCTCTTGAGCATTGAACCCTGGGTCTACCCCTATGCCAACATTTTACATAAAAAAATCCATGGGTGTAAGGAAGTTCTTTTGCATTATTTTTTTTTAGATTTGGGAGTACAAGTTAGATTTGAATTTGACTATGTCTAAATAGAGGTTTAATTTTTTTTAAAGTTGAGGGTTGATAATTTATTGATGTATAGAGTCAAAGTTGAAGGATATAATGCATGTGGTTGAGAGAAATATCACATTGAGTTAAATTTCATTTTGGATCAAAGTCGAGTTGAAGTCAAGTTACTGAGATTTATTGAGCCAAATCCAAACCCATTTGTAAATGGGAAGAGATTCATGTAAAGATAAAGTTTTATAATGTAAGGTATCAAGTCATGTCAATGTCAAAGTTGAATAGTCAAAACAAGTGAAGTTGAATTTGATAGAAGTCATCGATGTGTAATTATTGGGTGCATGATCCATGTTACCCGACACCCGAGTCAAAATTAAAGTCAAGTCAAGTTTAAGTTATGTCAAATCATGAAATCAGTGCATCAATTGAGTTTTCCAATCTAGTGTCACAGGTGTCTGGTTGTATGGAGACATCCCTCCTACAAGAACAATTTTATGCATGTTTTGAGAAGAATTACACAAGAAGCAGAAGATGATAGTAAAAGAAGGCTAATGAAGATTTTGAATCCAAGAAAGAAGCAAATGACAGAGAAATATGAAGCAACAAAAGTAGAAATAAAGACAATGAAGAAAGCAAAGGAATGAATTAGTGGAAGAGCAACAACGAAAAAGGATGGAAGAATTCAACAACAAAGAGGACAAAGAACGAAGAAGGAAGAAAAGCAAGGTAAAAAAGTAGTACTGTGTGTTTTTTGATATGCATAGAGAATGGGATCCCCAAGAAGTTTGAAGATCCTCTTTGATAATGTTTTTTGATGATGAAAGAAAATATGATATTGGTCCTATGTTTGTATAAGGGATAGATTAGCCTGAAACACAAGTTGAAATTGTATGTACCTGATTGAAATTATGATATAAGACATGAAGAGGAATGTTGTATGTACTTGAATCAATGTTGATGTAAGCCATGAAGAGGAAAGTGTACCCCCATAATTTATATGTTGAAGGTTTGTGGCTAGATAGAAACCACTTGATGTAATGTGTTGTTTGTGGTGAGAAGAAACCACTTGTCATGGCAGAGGACGGTTCATGATCAACCAAAAATCACTTGATGTTGTGAATCAAAACCACATGAGAAATGTAATGGTTGAGGGTAATCCACTAAAACCAAGGATGTATGGGTAATCCAAAGCATACCAAAGATGACGATTGATGATGATGTAGGTGGAGTAACGGGTACATGAATGAAGAATTGTTGATGAACCATGTACAAGAAATAGTTTCCTATATAACCGACATATATAGCAACTGGAAACCCATGTATTATGGTGGATGGTAACTTTTTTATATAGACTTAAAAAAATATTATGTTTATACTATGAAGGTAGAAGAAGCAGGTTGGAACTGTAGAATGAAAAATACCAAAGACAAAAGATGAAGACAAAGCATAATAAGGTGCTAAATATTGGACCAATTCAAAGATTAGTTGAAGAAAGCACACGTATTCATTAAGGGGGAGTATGCAGGAATAATTCATACTTGTGATATATGAATAATGTCTAATGTATATGAGTGCAAAAATGTAATGAAGTAGACAAAGCTTAATGGCCACGTATGAGTGAAAGATGAGAATAATGAGAGATATATATATTTTTTGACAGGAACAGGTAATGGGATTTTATTATAGAAAAGCAGTGGTAATCCACTGGTTCTGTTACATATGATCTGGGCCAAACTTGGATAAACAGTTACAAATGTCACACAAGTAGTTCTTAGCATAGTTGATACTTGTGTAGGCTTATATACAAAATGCCTTTCTCGCAGAGTTTATTTGCAGAGGCCAATTCTTGGCCTTGGTGCCTCTTGCCAACTTACTTTGAACCTCCCTTCTTGGGGTGATCCCTCTCCTACTTCCATTCTTTATTTAGCTGCTCCATCCGTTGTTCTAGACTACTAAACCTTTCATATAATTCTTGTTTTGGGTCTTTGAGTTCCTTGCAGAGTTTCCCCAGCTCCTCAGAAAGACCGAATTTGGTAGAGGTGATGTCGTTTTCCAACATCTCCAACCGTCTCCCTACGTCGATATCTAAGTTCTGGAGGAAGTCGTCCAGGTTGTTCAGCTGATGCCTGATATGATGCATGTTCGCCTCTAGTGCTGCCAACCACTCTTCTATTGTTGGCTTACTACCAGAGCTTGACGCCATCGCTTCCCTTTCTACTTCTAGGCTACTGCTCCTGCGCATGGTGCTCTCTCCTCTGATCGCTATGTTGCTATGTGCCTTCCTTCCCAGTCTTCGATTTCTTCTGGACTGCATAGCTTCCTTCCCTGCATCTCCTTTTAACTTAGAAATCCTCAGTTTCGCTGCTCCCATGTGATACGCACGATCTAGAGAGAATGGGATATTGCTTGGTTTCAACGACCAAATGATGGGCGATTCCATCAGATCTGACTTACTCCTGACTGCTGACTGTGGTGGATTCGACCCTATAATTTCAAGGACTTGACTTGCCCACTTTCCAGCTCGTATCCATTTTTTATTCCAATTTCTCATGGGAGTTCCCAACTGGTCAAGTTTCTGTTGATTTGTAAGGTTCCAATTCTTGAGGGGGATCCCCTATTGGCCTCTTTGTCTGCTGTTGCATTCATTCCCTAGAGGATGTGGTAAAGTTGATGAGTTCGAAGCTTTCCTAGGAGGAGATGGATTTTCTCCAAAATGTGTTGAAGTTTTGCATTTTGGGCTTTGTTGCAGAAAATTAAGGCTTGTATTATTAGCCGTGAATCCCCAATTATCACCAGATCTCGGACGTTGTGCAAAATAGTTTGATTTAGCCCTTTCCAGAGGGCCAGTTCTTCTGCTATGTTATTGATTTCTATGCCAAGTCCCCAGGAAAACCTGATTTTTGGGAGTTCGTTGGGGCCTACCGGTATTCCTCCTCCTCCTGCCACTCCTGGGTTCCCTTTGGAAGCTCCGTCAAAGAATAGAATATACTTATTTTCCTTTCTTTTCCATTCTTCAAACTCTTGCTCTTCCATCCTAATTTCCCATTCTTGGTGGTGTGAGCTGTTATGAGTTTGCTGTTGTTGATCTTGGAGCTTAATATGTTCAATCCAAAGTTTCTCTTCCAATTATAATGGCTTTGAGTTTGCTGCTTTATAGAAGTGGGGGACACTCTCGGCAAAAGGGCCTTTATCTTTGTGGCTACCTGGGAAGGGATGATTTTGGCTTCCCTAAATAACCTGTTATTTCGTTCAAGCCAGATCTTCCAGAGAATAAATTTTGGGAGAGTTCTCCAAAGAGTGGAGAGTTGACTCTTTTTTGCTGTTTGAAAAGGGCAAAGGGAGTTCCAATTCTGGAGCAGGGCGATGACTTCTTTAGGTAATACAAGAGTGTTTGAGTGTAGTCCAAGGGTTAAATGTCAGACTTATTTGGAGTAAGTGCATATTAAAAGTAGGTGGACTATAGTTTCCTCTTCTTGACATCAGAGTGGGTATATGGAGGGGCCTTCCCAACCTCTTCTTCTTAGATTTTCGCCAGTGAGAATACCTCTGTGTGCCATGGTCCAGACATACATATATATCTTCAGAATTGACTTGGAGGACCAGATGGATTTCCAAATTTCTTGGTCTGGAGGGACAAGGGGGACTGCTGCTATATGTTGATTTCCTTTTGCTGTAGTGTAAAGTCCAGAAAATAGTCCCCACCCTCTCTTGTCTTTTTTCCTTTTTTTTTTAATGGGGTTTTCCCTTGCAACCAGTACTTCAGCATGTTCCATTCCTCTTCTAGCTCTGGGAGTAAGTTGGAAATTTCCCACATTAGCCAGGAGTGGCTCTCATCATTTTCCCAATGTGAGATATCCCACATATTGTGTAAATTCTTGAGTCTCATCCACTCTTTAAGATGATCTAGACCCTGCTTTGAGGCTAGGGGTGGGTCTCCCATGATTGAGTCTTCCCAAACCTTGATTTATTTACCATTGCTTGGTATCCAAGTGAGGTGAGGTTTAAAGTGTCTGTGAGCCTTCTAGCATAGAGAGAAAATTGGGGATCCTTTCTCCACCTTTGCTGGACTGTCAAGGCACTTTTTCCTTGGGCCTCGAAAGGACTTCTTCCATAACGCTCTTTTACTCTAGGAGGAATTGCCGGTGATTATGCGCCATAATATCTTTTCTCCCAATAATAAATTTTGAGTTTGGGGGTTTTTAAATTGGATTCCCCATTCAAGGTAGGGATTGGCTATTTTTCCCCAACTTATAAGGTGCAATTTCCTCCTTGTCTGCTTCCCTCCCTCCTAGAGGAATCTTCTGAACAATGCTTCAATTTTCTGGAAAGTGGACATCGGGGCCAAAAGTAAGGAGCTTTGGTAGATCAGGATGCTTTCTAACACTGCTTTTATGGGGACCACTTTTCCTGCAAGGTTTAACCAGTTTTCTCTCCAGGAGTTTATTCTATTTTTAAGTTTTCCTATCAGCTGGTCCCAATGTGAAGCCTTTGTATTGGATTTGAAAATAGGGAGGCCTAGGTATTTAAACGCATCCCAGGTGGTGAAACCTTCCATTCCAAGGATTCTTGAGATATCTAACATCTCCCTTGGGGTTATGTTCCACCCAAAGATCTTACTTTTAGTCAAGATTATCACACTTCCTGAGACTTATGTGTAGGCGTCTAACTCCTTTTAGAATTTCCTTGCTGTAGGCATACTTTCTCCTCCCATTAGAAACATGTCATCTGCAAATTGGGTGTGGTTGATGTGTTTTACCCCAGGGGAAATTCTCAGGCCAAGAAGGTTGTTATGCACTTGGATGTGGTCCAATTGGTAACTAAGAACTGAGGCTTAGAGGGCATAGAGGAGAGGGGAAAGGGGGCAACCTTGTCGGAGACCTCTGGAGGCTTAAAAGAACTTAGTGGCCTGACCATTCACTAGAGGGGCTATCCAAGGGGAGCCAATACAAGCTTTAATCTAGTTTATGAAGAAGGGTGCGAAACCAAAATTTTCCATGACCTTGAACAAAAAATTATGTTTGACTCTATCAAACACATTTTCCAAGTCGAGTTTGATTATCATACCTTTGTCTTTTTTGCGAATGCTTGAGTGTAGGGCCTCTTGAATAAGGATGATGTTGGCCACTATATACCGGCCTTTTACAAAACCCCCTTGATTTTCCAGGATTATTGCAGGAAGGATATTTTTAATTCTGTTAGCTATTATTTTGGTGAGGATCTTGTAACTTGTGTTGCAGAGAAAGATTGGACGAAACCTTTCAAAGTTGACTGCTCATTTTTCTTTGGGAATGAGAGCAAGAAAAGATGATTTTGTTCCTCCTCCTATCTTGGTGCAAGTCCGATATTTCCTGATTAGCTTTGTGAGGTCTGATTCTATTATATCCCAGTTGTTTTGGTAAAATCTGGTTGTGAACCCATCTAGACCTGGGGCTTTGTCTGGGTTCATTTGATCAAGTTCCTCTTTTATTTCTTGTTGATCGACTACCCTGGTTAGCTTGATGTTGACATCTTCATGAATGAGGGCCGAAACTAAAGAGAGTGGGTAGTCTTTGGGATATATAAAATTTCTTTGAGTTTCTGTGTACAGAGTTTCAAAGGCTTTTGCCACAGCTGCTTTTATGCCTTCAAAATCTGTTATCGTCTGATTTTGGGCCTAAATTTCTATGACATTCTTGAGCTGCTTTCGAGCTTCAACTTGTTTGTGGAAGAAGCCAATATTTTTATCCCCTGCTTCCAACTAGAGGCTCTTGGATTTTTGTTGCCAATACTTTTCCTCCTCTCTAAAGGCTTGATGCCAATTCCTTTGGAGTTGATCCTCTTGTTGCAAAGTTTCTTGGGTGATTCCTTGATTTTCCATATCTAGCTAGTGTTTTTCAAGCTGTTTTTGGGTTTCTTGGTGGGCTAGAGTAGGGTTAGGGAGAGTTTTTGCCCAAGACTTTAGCACTACCTTTAATATTTTGAGTTTTTCTTCCCAAACAAAGAAGGCATAGCCTCTTACTATTTCATTCTAGGTTTTGGTAACCAGATCCTGCAAGCTTTCATCTTGGAGCCATGCTGGGCTAAATCTAAAAGGGATTGGCCCAAGGTTCTTGTCATGTGAGATATCAAACAAGATTGGTTTGTGCTCTGACACACTGTGAGGGAGGATGGAGGAGGACAGGGTGAGGCCCAGAAGCATAAAGGTGCTATGAACTAAGAACCTGTCTAGCCTAGCAACAATGTGCCCCCGTCTTGCCCTCTTATTAGACCACGTGTATTTCCCTTTAGTAGGTTTGACATCTTCAATCTCCCAATCTGACATGATATCTTCTTCTCATTCCCTTGCTGGATCTCACACAATGGAGACACCTTTTTTCTCAGTCACTGCTAGGGTCACATTGAGGTCCCCTCCAATAATGATATTTTCCAGATCATTTAGAAGTAGGTAATATTTTAGGTTATTCCGGCAAAATCTTTTTTCCTCCAAGAGGACAGGCACATAAAGATTGAAGAGACTTACCTATCGACCTGTTTCTTTGTGAAGGAGGTCGGTGTATATCCAGTGCTTGCATGGTTCATATTTAATGAGTTAATACTTTGTATGGTTCCAGAGAGTGCCTATACCTCCTGAGGTTCCTCTTGCACTTTATTCTATTCCTTTGCTTATTTTCCAAAGTGCGTTTGTTATGTTGAGGAAGTCTTGTTCTTCCATCTTGGTTTCCTGGATAAGAAGGATCTCAGAGTTTGAGGTTTTGATGATATCTTTAAGCACTTATTCCTTTATTCTACTACCGAAACCCCTGCAATTCCAGGAAGTTAGTCTCATGATTTACCCCGGGGGGGGGGGAGATATGGGCTCCTTGAGGGGCCCTGGAGTGCTTCCTTGTTTTCCTAACATTGATTAGTTGTCTGATCGTTGGCTGTGATCTGCTCAAAACATCTTTGTATGTCTCTTTTTCTCTTTCTTCTTTCTTGGATTTCCTGCCTCGACCTATTTTTATTGGGGTGATAATGGTGTCACTTTCTCCCTCGCTGTCACTATTTGAGGGGAACTCTCCTTCCTCCACTTTTGGCTCTTGGTTCTTTCCCCCCACGGTTTGTCCTTGCTCTTCCACCCTTTCTGGCATCATCTCCTCTCTGGCATTTGGAGTTTCCTTCCCTTGCTCTGCTTCTGCTATAGGTAACTCCTGAGGGGCTTCCCCTGCTGATTTCTCTATTTCTAGATCTAGACCCCTAAGCCTGTTTGATGTCACTGTCTTTGGTTGGTTTCCTTGCTCCTTGGATTGAGATGGGTTTGTATTTTTGTTCCTTGGGCCTTTTTCCTTGGATGAGGCTCTTCCTCTTCTGGGTTGTTGCCATCCTTCTTCGTTGTCTTTCTCCTTGTTTGGGTCTTTAGGGAAGTTTCACTAAAAGTGTCCATACTCATGACATCCCCTACATTTGAATGGAAGTTGTTCATAATCAATATTCTGGTAATGCTGCCAGTTTCCAACCTTTAACTTGATTGCCTCTGGGAGACCTACCTCTAGATCCACTTCCACACAAATGCACACGTAGGAGTATTGGTCCTTGGGGTCTGCTCTGTTGATATAATGACCAAGTCCATTTCTGATTGCCTAGAGCGAAGTGGGATTCCAACAATGGATTGGGAGGTTTGGGAGTCTTACCCAGACTGAGATGTCCTTGGATACTTCCACCGCTGGATCAAATCTTGGTGTCCAACGGTTCAGGTAGATCCCTTGAGTTCCCATGAAATAAGGTCTGTTTCGGAAGATGAGATCTCGATCTTCTTGAGAGATGAATTCAAAGATAAAGAAGCCTCTTCCCACCACATAACAGGTTACACTATTCTGGATCAACGGGCACTAGTTTCTTTGGATCCAATTGTCTGTGGACCTGGTTGAGGGCCAGAGCCCCATAAATTGTCCTACCAAACCATGATCTAACAGGGAGACTGCTACACGCATAGGGTGGTCAGGGGGAAGATCAATCTCCAGAATTGAGTCGAGTTTCTTAACGAATCTTGGGGGAGTAGTTGGGGGAAGCTTCTTGCCATGGGCGACTAGAAGCTTGTGGAAGGAATCAACCGTGGAAGGAGGGGTTGGTGGCACCCATCCTTTAGGGGTGGCCATGGCTGCAGTAGAGGTGCTCAGAAGGTTAACCCTAGTCTACCTCAGAAGCGCTTCAATTTTTTTGGGAGGAATGGTTGTGTCGGGTTTTAGTCACATGAAGGTAAGTTTGAGGATAATGAGAGATATTAGGGATGAGGATCTCATGGATTGAGTTGAGATATTTAAGGAGATATTGTGGAGATGGTTATGGATATAATGTGATCTAATTAGCTAATTAATACTTAGTAGTTATGGTCACCTATGGTTATATAAAGATACTATTTGTACAATAGAATGTACATAGAGGAATATTACGATGTAATATAGATTTTCCCCTTCGAGGCTTCTTGGTGTAATTATCAGTGTCCCTTACTTTGTATGTGTATTGATTCTAATTACAATTTAAAAATCTCATTCAAAACCCTATTTTATGAAGGATGCCATCACTACAACGACCATCTAGAGCTAGACGAGGAGGAGGAGAGAAGAAACCAAGGCCACACATTCAGGGAAGAAAAGAACCCTCCCAAGGAGAGGCCACCAGAGGATCCATGTCTTTAAGGTTCATCTCCATATGTGTACATGTATTGTTGTTCATGTTTATTTTCTATTGCATGTCCTTTATTTTCACTGAATAATATATATCTTAGGGTATATTTATTTCATATAAAGACAAGGTTTTAGTTTTCTAAACCCATTTGTATGTAGCTTTGTTATAACCATAAATTTTAATGATTTTCATACCCTGTCTACAAATTTTCACCAACACTCGATGCCATGGTGATCAACAAGGTAGGTCAACTTGCAGGAGGCATCAATTATGCATACAAGCTCTAATTGAGGTAATTTTCACACCATTGGAATGGTCTTGGTGTGTATAAGAGTGTTGAGGGTCTATGACCTATGTTCATAAAGTTTTGGACCAATGCTATTTGATTCCTCAAAATGGCTCTGGAAGGTTCCCGAACCTAAATCTCCAAACTGGGGCCTACCACTAAAATGGGTCATGTAATCCAGTTCCTCCAATTTTTCCACCCAAAAAGTATGAATATATATGAAAAATTATATAATGATCTGATCTAGATCACACCTATCCATTTTGGAGGATTTTTGCCTCCAAAATATTTTACCGAATGAGGTGAGGAAAATTTTTCTCTACCTTCTTCTTGGAGTACCATTTTTCCTTTCCTAGAGGTTTTCCTCTGAACCCAATTTGTTAAATGGAATGCTTCCACTATCTATTAGTTCTATACTTCTTTTACAAAAATGTATCTTCTGCCAACTCTGCCTATGATTTTGGAGCTAAATACTCTATGGGAGGTAATAACTACTCCTTATTTTCCTGATCCAACATGGAAGTCTCATAGAGATTCATATTCTCCACATTCATTACTGAGTAAATGTACATATAAGGGGGTAGAAAGAGTCTGTAGGAATTATCACCCACCTCCTCTAATAATTCAAAACAACCATACTACAAAACCTTGATCTTCTTACCAGGACCTTGCATATTTCATTGTTCACTTGTAACCAAATTTTGTCTCCCACTTTGAATGATTTATCATTTATTTGTTAATCATTTCTATACATGTATCTTTCCTTTGATTTCTTCAATGTCAACTTCCATTGCAAAGGGATCTATATAATGTTTTCAATAAATTTATCCACTTTGAGTGCCTCTCTTATGATTTCTTCCCTCACTCCTCCTCACTATCCATAGACAACATCCAAGGGCGAAGGCGACAAATACCTAAAGAAATTTGTGAGGTGTTTTATATTTCTAAATCCTATTACATTTAATTGTCAATCCAGAAGTTTGTAAACTTGTGAAATGCAAGCACAATATGTGTAAAATTATATTATTTGCAGTATGGTCTACCTAAAATTCTTATGGAAAATAAATTAAGATAAATGAATTTGACTGTGGAAATGAAACACACTGAAATTAAAATCTAATTCAACCACTCTAGGTGAGGAACATGTACTTGGGTATTGATTTTACTATTGGGATCTTAATTTCATCAAGTTATCTCTTTTCTAATCTCAGACTTTCCAACTTTCCAAATATCATCATTCCATTGTTGAAGAATTAGGAAACACTCCACAATTTGTGGGAAAATAATTAATACTTATGAAAATAAATAAATGGAATCAAATGACATCCTACATTAATCAAAACTGTATTCTCTTTTTGCAGGAACTTGATTTCGTAGAATAGAGTGCTACTACTAATCTACAACATAAAAAAACTAAATCAAAACATACTATTTATAGAACTAGAGAATGAGAAATTATATGAAGAGAAATATCAAAAAGCTTTATTCTATTCCATCATAGTCTGGACATATCTTCCAAGAGTCCTCCCCTTGTAATGGAGAGATCACTCTTATTTATACAAAAACTAATATAGCCAATAATAAATTCAGATCCACAAATCTCTCATATGGTTACAACCTTTTGCTAATAATTACCAAGTAATATATCTAAAAATATTCCCACAAATCTCTCTAAAATATTTGAAAATAAATCTTTCATGATTCTTCTCCATCCAAGATACTTGAGTGATTCTCCCAAATCCTCATCAAATATTCAATTGTTGAAGAGGAAATTCGAATTTGGAGCTAGGTGGTAAAAACAAGTATTGTTGGAATCTCCAAATATACTTGTAGACATCACCAAACTCACCCAACCTTCAAGGATAAGTGAAAATTTGTTATTTTTCTATTATTTAATCATAAACTCACTTGAAATACTAAAATAAATGCATTGTAAAATATGGAACCTAATCCCACATATAAACATTAAAATACAAGGTCTTAATACAAGGCTACAAACAAGAAAAAAATGATTAAAAGTCAAGGAAAATGTTGGTAAAAATATGGCATTTTGGTGACCCAACATTTCCCCCCAACTGAAGATGTTGCATGTCCTCATGCAACCTTTCATCTGATTCTTATGAATTGTGTGACAGAGTCTTCTTTCTCTGAAAAGTATTTGAGTGGCAACTGAGCTTCTTGTAGTTGGTTCTTGTGTGACAACCAAAAGTTTTGCAAGTGTTGGTTCTTATATGGAAACAATTTCCTTTAACTCTTCTCCTTGTTGCAACAAAGAATAAATAAAAAATGACGACCCAATAATTTGTGCATCAACCAAATATCTTGTTCCCTTCTCATAATCTGACCCATCATATCAATCCTTGAACATAATTCATGAAGTAACTCTCAAATTTCTCATTACAGGAATGAAATTTACTCCAAGTTTGACCATGAGATATCACCCTCCTTATTGAATTTCAATTGGGTTCAATAGGTATCAAACTATCTTATGAAGTCTGCACACAAAACCCATGTGGCACATTTTTGTTGTAAGGTGCACTAGTATGCAAACCAACAAGGGTGCTACCAAATCGATATTTCATGTAGTAAAATTCCTGTAGAATATTTGATCATACAATTTCTCTCAATATACAAATGAGTTTTCCATGAAATTTGGTGGGTTTTTTGGTAATATATCTATGCTTTTGCTCACCAAAAATCACATCCAACAGATGCACAAATCTTGAGAAAAACACAAAATGGTTGTAGGTGACGATGGCTATTTTCTCACAAAACGTAAATTGGTTTGACTTGAAACTTGTCGTGTTTATTCATCTTACCTTGATTCACTTCTGTTCCAAATTTCATGGCAATCTGATACATGGTTTGCAAGATATATTGAAATCAATTTTTGCACTTTTAAAAACAAAACAAGGCATTGGAAATTGCAAATTTCAAACAAATTTGTTGTACTTGGTTTGTTTCTTTGGCTGAGGCATGCAATTAAACCTTACTGCCAAGATTATCTACTATTTATACATATGATAATTCTTCCATGTATTTATCTTACTACGGTGGTTCATCCTTCTATAAACTGCCACTAAATGTTTCTTATAACCCTTTGCATATGAAATTTCAATTCTGGAAAACAATTTGTTGAGGCCACAACAACCACCCTTTACTTTTTATTTTACAAGAAAAAGGAAAGGGACCCCCTACTAAAATTTCAACCCTAATTCCTAATCCTCTACTGCTTGATCCTAATATTAATTCTTTCCTACCTTGAGGCAGCTGCAGGTTTGATCATGATTGATGATTGTCTTGAATAAGTTTATTTTTGAGGATTTTATGAATCGATAACTTAAATTATGCATCCTCTTTCTTGCATGTTGTGATTAATGTCCTGATCATACTCTTTAGTTCCGAACTCTTGACTAGAATCACAAAATCACTAATCCTTCCTTTGAGTTTGAGACTTGGCACACACAACTTTCATGACACTTATCTACAACCACCCATGATTATATTTGAACAAACCAAACAATCATTTATAAGTTTGTTGAAGGAAGGGAATGAAATGTTTATGGTATAATGATAAGTGTCTTCTTACTCACACAAATGATCTCATATTTTCTGTGATTGTAGGAGCATGTTTGTAGGGGCACTTTATTTACATGACTACTTCAGCCTTGAAATGCATGTGGGGAATCCCTTGATCTTCTTCCTCTTGCCTAGACTTCTCTCTATGCAGATCTTGTCTATCATTTGAATTCAACAATCAACATTATGAAATAATCCTTGTCTTGCCCAAACCTCATCCAAATTTGTTTCTATCACCATTGCATTGATGAGGCTGAGACCTTGATCCTTGTTTAGAACCTTGATTCTTATCAGGATCCCTCTCACTAGGAAGTAGATTCACCTTTACTTATAGTTTCCCCGAGGTCTGAAGTTCTCAAGGATATTAGATCCACCTTTCCCACATTCCTATCTCATGATTTCATTGTATTTATCCTATTAGGATTCCCTATTTGGAGTGTTGAGTGTGCATTGTCTTAAGACTGGTCCGAAGGCTAAAATCGTATCGGGATCTCACCATTGATTTTGTCTCATCAGGTTAGCCGAGATAAGTCCCTTGTGAGATTCTCGAGATCTGAAAGGAGTGATATTCTTCATATTGATCTCGAACGAGTTCTTCTTTCAGCCTCCCCTCTCTTCGAAAACCCAAGCCTAGGGCCCATTGAGATTCTTGGATGTATATACTTGTCATATCATCACCTAGTGCTTGCTTGCTGCTTGTCGTAACTAGTTTCATGCATGGTGTCCCGATGTAAGAACCTATTCCCTGATATGATCGTTTTTCATCTCTTTGTAATCTTATCATATCTTCCCTATGAGATGTTCAACTTGACTGGATTGACATGGATTGTGCACTCTGCTAGCATTAATTTCCTTTTATCATATGAGTCACTGTTTGTGACATTGATTTTTTGCATGACGTGTCGTGTTTTTTACCCCCTGGTCACTTTCCATTTGTCACATCTGAATTTGAACGATATTAGTCTTCAAACGACATACATACTTGCCTTGACACTCGACTACTCGAAATCTACATGGTATACCTTCCTCCTATTTTTGTTCCTTCGGTGAAAAACCTTGATTGGTGTGGAACCATGCCTTGCATGGAGCCCTGACTCGTGTATAACTTGGCCTCATTTTTCTAATTTTTTTTTTTTTTTTTTTTTTTT
>ML776660.1:739944-770854 GCA_009831015.1 Picea engelmannii | reverse complement strand
GCCCCCTCGAAGAGGCAAGTGAACAGGAGAGGATCCCTTCCATAATAGGATCCATTGTATGGTGTTGCCCTACCTCAAGGGTTTGATGGTAATAAAGAAGATTTTGCATATTGTTCTTGTATATCTATTGTGGTGCTTTTGTATTCAGTCTTTGGTTCTTAACAATCTCCTCTGGTGATCACCCTGAAGCTGTTCAAATTCTCTGGAAGATACAATCAATCCATTTTGGCAGTTACAAAGAGAACCTCCATGTGCTCATCCCTTTGGCACATTTTCCCTTCCTGAGAAAACTTCACAGTGGGCACTAGATTTTATAGCTAAGCCCATTCCTTTCACGTGACCACGAGCTGTGATCAGATGTCTATCCAAAAAGGTGCTTCACGACTTCGCACATCGGATATGTTGCTGCGAGTCCCCTCAATTCTCCCAACTCGTGAAACTCTAAGGTGGAGCCTAGCAACTCTAGATCCTTCCCTTATCTTCCGCTGATGTGACCTTGGCTGTGACCAGGGGCCAAGAAAAAGGGTACTTCATGATTTCATGTTTCGCGATATTCTGCTATGAGTTTCCTTGATTCTCTCAGCTCACGATCTGCGAAGTGGAGCTTAGAAACATGCTAGGTCCTCCCTTATTTTATGACAATGTGACCTCCAGCTATGACCTGGGGCTTAATCTCCTAGGTGCTTCGTAACTTCACGTATCAGGTAATCTTCCACGAGTCACCTCGATTCTCTACTTACCAGATCAATGGTCCATGCTCTCCCTTTGATCGATGACTATGATCAAATCGTGATCTCGTGTGTCGGGTGTTTGAACGTGAGTCAACCATGACTCTTCCAACTCCCGATTCCTGATTCAATGCTCTATGTCATATCGAAGGTCCACAACCCTCTATGATCCAACGATCTAGATCTTATCGGGACTTCGCATTTCTCAAATTTGGAGGACTACTCACCTCCCTTCTCCTGAATTATGTTTTTCAAAAACCTTCTCCAGATCAACAACCCACGATCCTCAGTGATCTGACGACCTAGATCATATCGAGACTTCGCATTTTGTGAAGTTGGAGGACTGCTCACCTCCCTTCTTCCAACTTCTAATTTTCCAAAACCTGCTCCAAATCAACGACGCACAACATTCCTCTATCCAACGACTGTGATCAATATCATGAACTCAAACTTCACGATGTCTGCAGACTGCTCGACGTAGTTCTTCCGATTTGCGATTCTGCGAATCTGCTTTATCGACTACCACATGTCTTTCCTAGATGAACGACTAGTTTTGCTGCGACTCCCAGCTCCTTGGGTATTTTCCTCCTGCCTTCCCGATATTTGTGAGCATCATATCAACGAATCACAACTCCCCATGATCTAACGATCTAGATCAACTCACAAACTCGGACATCACGAGTTCCTACAACTCTTACCTTTGAATTTTCCAGTTCATGAGTCAATGAAATGATGATCTCTCACCACATGTCCTCTGGATCCAACGACTCAGATATCATCACGACTTCTCATTTCGAGGAGTTGGAGGATGGCTCTCAGCCATTATCCTCTTCAAATTTATATTGGATCTGACGACTGTTGGTCCTCGGTGCTCAGATCTAACGGATCAGATCTGTACTTCTCCTCTGCGCTTCCTCTGGTCACTGGACGTTGATCTAACAGACATAGGGTATTTGGGATTGGTGATCCAATGACCACTGTCGCTCCTCCCCCTCCTGAGCTTACACTTCCTCATGAAATGGAAGAATTTATAAGTGTCAAAGGCCTCGACCTTTGATCCTTCTGCGAGTCCTGATGAGTTTGGGTCTCATCTACATTTCTGAGAATGCTATCTATCCTGAGATTTGGAAATGAAGTTAACCTCAGCCCTGGCGCACACTTGCACTCTGCGTGCAACTCTGTGCTATTCCTCCTGAGCTTGTAGACAACAATTCCCGATGCTATCATCGTTGCTTTCCTGTTTTCTATCATTGCTGCCAATATGCCATCCTCGTTGCTGTTCTTTCCATCAATGACAAGCACACTTTTCCTGTAACCATGCCATCGTTGCTGTTGTTCTTGCCATCAATGACAAGAACACTATGTCTGTAAACATGCCAATGGAATATACATGCATATATAAATTTCCCATAAGGGAAAATCATCAAAAGAACTATATAATTGAAAATTGTGGATGAAATATTGATCCACAAAATCTGGGATGCATTCTTATCTTCTTGTTTGTTCATTCAATGCTGAAATATATCATTTTTCATGTTCAACCCATATAAATAAATGACCACTATTTTACTATAGGATAATGAAATAACAAGAGATGAATTTGACTAAAATTTAACCAATGTTGTCCATATATTATTCAATAATTTGATGCAAGAGGCAAATATGTTAATCCTATAAAGGACAAAAAGCTACTATAAAAATTCTGGTAATGGTTCTAAATTTCCTGTAACAACAACATCTTATGTTTCTTGCAAAATACATGTTGATCACCATCATTCCACAAGGAGTCAAAATGATATATGAGGTCATGAGAACACAAGGTAATAAATGGGCTTTAAAAGATATGAATATATGAATACCCCCCCACCCAACTAAAGGTCCTTTTCATGATAAATTTTTTTTGACAAATAGGGAGGGGCATATGAGAGAAAAAACATATCATGGAAGACATGGAGAATTTTCCAAATACACCTATTCTAGTTTTCAAGGAATTATTGATTAAAGAGTAAATAAGCATATTTTCACCTACCTGAATCATGGATCTGAAGTGAAACAATTTGGAATAAGACATTTGACTTGCTATGGAATTTTATATTTATGTTGCTTTCTTCCTCTTGGATGTATGAACATAAGATAAGATCTGAAATTGGAACCTTTGTACCTTCTTATTGCTGGAAATAATCTACTGGTGTTGAAGTCTTTTTATTTGAAAAATTTGGAAACTTCAAACTATTTTTATTGCTATGAAACCATATAGTCTTCATCCATTCCCAAACCTTGGTACAACTCTATCCATGTGAATAAATGTTCTAGATTCAAACATGGAAAGAATTCATTGGATTACCGATCATTAATGAATATCATCAACCAATGAGAGGAAACTCACTGTTGATGAAAATGGGTATCAAGGTAACATAGTACATTTTGAAAAGTACAAATAGATGTGTTGAAGTCAAGTTACCTGCATAATGTTTCAATCAAGAGACATTGATGAATTCCCACTATTGACAACAAGGGGGCTTGTCATTAATGTATGCAAGTTATAGGGTACTATAATATATCTTTAATATTGATCCCAGAAAAGGTGCTGAAGTCAATGGGACAAGATTTTTTGGAAGGAGGACCTTAATTAATCCCACATCATCCAATTCAAGCATATGAAAAAATGATTTGAAGAACCATAAATGAAATATTTTCATTATCAAGCAATAATTTATTTGGAAAAGTGAAAATGAAAATGAGGTAACTTAGCTCGCAAGTGAGATAAGTATTTATTCATGGGTTAGGGGTGGATGGAAAATGGAAGTATGGTAAGTTCATGAAGGGAAAATGGGTTGAATTCATGGTATGGTAGTAATAAAAAGTAATATGAAAATTTGAAGATTGCCTACATAAACAAATGGAAGTTTGGACTTCAACATGTATGGATTGTTAAGCTCAAAAGAAGGAAATATACGATCATACCATAGTATTGGTGAATGACATAATAAATAATAGGATTTCAGGAAGCTTCCTTTTGTAGTAATGGCATGATGAATGTGACATGACATGGTATGGATTTTACTTCTCTTTGGTATTGATCTTCATATTCATTAACCTTCATCTTAATCTCGAAAATTCTTGAAAAAATTGGTACATTTGTTGGTGTTGTTGGTCAACAACTGGAACATTTGTAGAAATATCCAAGGAAATTGTGCTTTGAACATGGCTCGTTAAACATCACTTTCTTGTCTTGGATGTTTCCCTCATTCACGATTCTTCAATTTTGTTTTTTGAAAACCACTCGTCCATTGATTTGACCCCTTGGATCCTTACGAGACCTGAAAAAAATAAGTATTTGACTAAAATAAAATGTGGGATAATGGGGTAAGAAAGGTGATTGATCTTTATTATTCAAATAAATATGCAAAATAAATACAAACAATGCAAATAAAACATATCCAACGAATACAAATTCAAATTTCTACTTCCTTAGAAGTGTTGGCCAGTTAGACTACCCGACAATGTTTTATTGATAAAATCTTCATTTGAGGTATGATTGAAGTGATTTCCAATCCATATTTAAGTGTATTCATAGGGATATCTCCAGTATAAACATTTTTTTAAAGTTCTTTGAATTTATGTACTAAACATACTGAGGAACAACCTGCTTGCTAGAGTTGTTTATGAATTTCTGCTAGACCAACAATTGGTATTTTGAACCTATATTTCTTGTTTGATGTCAAATATACATGACTCCAATTGGATATTAGATTATATTCATTTATATATATACCAATTATAAACATGTTTTAATACGATTTTGATTTAGTATCCCAAAACTTCTGATGAACATACCTAGAAGACAAAACTTTTGTTAAGTTGTTTTAGGATAGGCAATCACTAATTTGTGAATAAATTTTTCATACGATGTCCAAATTAAGTGATTCAAATTGAGTATTAAAAAATAATTAAATAATTTTATCCCTTATAAATAGGTCTCGAAGATGTAGTTATTTGATACACTAGATCTGCTTGTGAATAGTCAAGATGCAAATTTTCCATGAGATAGGTTTTATGACCAATAGTTAGTAACTTGGGCGTAATGTTTTAGTCTAATACCCAAATGAAATGGTTCAAATTGGATTGGAAACTGTGTTCTAAGGGAAATCTCTCTTAGAAGAAAGTTTTTAAAATGTGTTTATATTATCCCTCAAATATTGACTGTCCTAACTTTGTTTTTAAGAGATTTTCGAAGTCAATTTGCTACAATAATCTAAAAATGACCATTTTTTTCAAGAAAAATGTGATTCAAGTATGTGAGATTATTGATGGGGATATTGATTATGATGTGATAAGTTAAATTACTAAAAATATTCAATACCCATCTTTAGATCTTACATACGACCTTGATGGATTTGTAGCAATTGTCACTTTATAATGTAAATTTGGACAAGAAAGAATCAATAATGTACATTGAAGTGTTTAATTGTTCTTTGAAAAAATCATGTCCTTCATTTGATTTTTCCTTGATATAAATTCCTTCTCCCGTTTATACTCCTGCCAATGGGTTAGTGGATGAAGTGGTTCTTATTGCACCACAAGTGAAAAAAATGACTGAAATAATTTACCAAGAAATCTATCTAAATCTATTTCATGCATTCTATTTAGCATGATTTAAATTTGGTGAAAAAGAGACTCACTACATAACTACTTATAGTGAATGTGCGAGGATATTATATAATAAAAATTTATAGTAAGTTCGTCTTTGCCTCTTATCGTCTCTATCTCTCTCGGTATGTAGAATGCTTTCTAAACTAGGCAAAATGCATGAAACTAGAACTATAAAGTACCCAATTCTTTTAGAATTTCCCTAACAACGACCTAAAAAATGTTAGGCGATTTATATGTATGAATTATGTTACATTTAATTATCAATACACAAGTTTGTAAATTTGTGAAATGCAACCACAATATGTGCAAAATTAGATTATTTGCAGTATGATCTATCTAAAATGCCTATGAAAAATAAATGAAGATAAATGAATTTGACTGTGGAAATGAAACACACTTGCATGAAATTAAAAGCTAATTCAACCACTCTTGGTAACGATGATGTACTTGGGTACTGATTTTACTACCGGAATATTTCTTTCACCAAGTTATCTCTTTGCTAATCGCATACTTTCAAACTTTCCAAAGATCATCATTCCATTATTAGTGAATTAGGAAACACACAACACCTTGTGAGAAAATAAATCATACTTATGAAAATAAATAAATGGAATTAAATGACATCCTACATTAAGCAATACTCTGTGCAGGCCCTTGATTTCGTAGAATAGAGTGATGATACTAATATACAACATAAAAAAACTAAATAAAAACATACTCTTTATGGAACTAGAGAATGAGAAACTGTATGAAGAGATATAAAACACCTTTATTCTATTCCATCATATTCTGGACATATGCTCCAAGAGTCCTCCCATTGGAATGGAGATAACTCTCTTATTCATACAAAAACTAATATAACCAATAATAAATTCAGATCCACATATTCTCATGTGGTTACAACCATTTGCTAATAATTAGCAAGTAATATATCTAAACATCTTCCCACAAATATCTCTAAAATATTTGATAACAAATCTTTCATGATTCTTCTCCATCCAAGATACTTGAGTGATCCTCCCAAATCCTCATCAAATCTTCTAGGGTCTAAGAGGAAATTCGAATTTGGAGGTAGGTGGTAAAGATAAGTATTGTTAGAATCTCCAAATATACCTGTAAACATTACCAAAATCACCGAACCTTCAAGGATAAGTGAAAATATGTTATTTTTCTAATATTTAATTGTAAAATCACTTAAAATACTAAAATAAATGCATTGAAAAATATGTAACCTAATCCCACATATCAACATTAAAATGGTCTTAATACAAGTTTACAGATAAGTGAAAAATGATTAAAAGTCAAGGAAAAGGTTGGTAAAAAGATGACATCTTGGTGACCAGACAAAAGTTTCAAAATGGGACTTACCAAGAGAAGTATGGATTACATTTTTATAAGAGTGTTGAATGTATATAAAATTTTCATGCTAGGTCTTCGGATACTTCTGATTATAACCCCTCAAAAGTTGTACCAAAGTCTTGTTGACTAGTTTTGTTTTCCCATCTATCTGTGGATGGAATGTTGTAGATATCTTCAACTTGGTGTCCATCGTTTACCAAAGTGAAGCCCAAAAGGAACTGACAAATTTGGTTTCCTTGTTCTATATGATGGTCCTTGGTATCCTAAAGTGCACCCAGACTTGTTCAAAGAAAATGTTTGTTGCTTCTTATCCTTTGATGGTCTTCTTACAAGGCATAAGAGTGCACATATTGCTGAACCTTTCAATTACCACAAAAATATAGCCATGTCCCTTCCTTATTATTGGAAAAATACCCACAAAATCCATGGAAATGCTTTCCTAATATTGTGTGGGAACAAGTAAGGGATGGTATAGAACTTAATTTCTATTACTGGGCTTGCTAGTACAACAAAGCATGCATCCTGTAATATATAGGTCTACATATTCTTGCATTATGGGCCAATACACATACATTTTTAAGTTGGCAATTGTCTTCCCAACACCAAAATTTCCTACAACCTTGGAGGTGTGATCCTCTTTGATAAACTACAATATTTTACCTTCAGGAAAATAGAGTCTGTCTAGCTTATAAAGAAGCCCATTGTGGATATGATAATCAACCTTACAATCACATTCTACAAGAATTTGGCCATGTAGCTATTGAAACACCTCTTTGAGGTCCCGATCTTCTATGTATGCCTCTTTGTGTGCATCATGGATAAAAGGATATGTTAGTCCATAATTTTTCTAATGACTGTTGATCTATTCTTTTCCCTGCCTTATCCTTTCCTAACATTATTTTACACTTTGTTTTCTTCTTCTAAAGATTTAAAGTGTGCTTGCATTATCCTTTTTGAATGTTTTATGACATGCATTAGTGTGATTAAGGTTAGAATTAGACATTTAGGATCTTTTCCATAAAATTATAAGTCCTATTTTCCATTTCAAATTTGAAATTTTGCAAAGGGAAATAACGCTACAAGAATAACATTATTCTTGTAGCACTAGGAGTAATCATTTTTGCATATGTGAAAACTTACCAAGATCGTGATTAACAACTATTCAAGATCATTTCCTAAAATCCAACATCATTTATGATTAGGATCAGGTTGTGTGTTCATTTTTGATACTTATTCAAAGGGATTGGCTTATACTAATTAAAGTCCGATATCAAATCACAGGTTCACAAGTTTCATGTTATGATTCCTAACATGTGATACCCGAGTCCTTCATTGTATTTGCGTATTAGTTTATACATATGTTGCACATAATAGAACTCTTCTGCAACCTTCCTATTTTCATAAGTTCCAAAATTGCTGTTGATAGAAACCCTAAGCACCCTTAGATATTCAAAGATTATAACTGATATCATGGCACCTAAGAAAGAGAGAAAATTTATTGATTGGATCCAGAAGGTGTAGAATTTATTGAGGCTTATCCTCAAATATCATAAAATTTCATAGATGCATGGTGGTTTAACTTCTATTCGACACTCCAGGGTTATCATGAACAAGTTTCTATGATATTTACGTAAAAATTTGATGGATTCAAGATAGTGGTGGGTAAAGTTTTGATACATGTGACATAACACTCGATTGCGACTGCATGCATGTTATCAATGTATGGTGAGAGATGGTGGAAGAAGGAGGTGCTGCCTATGGAAATTGTAAATCATTTTTTACTTCCAAAATGCCAAAACCCTAACTAGAGTCAGGGTATCCAACAGAGCTGGATGAAAAAATAATGGAAGACTGCTTTAATGGTTATTTGTAGGTACATTACATGTGAAGGGATATTTTCCCTTGTCCATCTTTATCATATTAGGTTGTTGATGCATTTGAATGGTGATAGTCCTTTGTGTTTACTTTCTTTTTATTAAATATCTTGTCAAAGATGTCTAAAAGGATAAAGACCCACCCTGCAACTACTAGTAAAAGTATTTTTCACCAAAGTATTATAAAAACCCTGGTTATGTATGCTTTTGGAGAAGTCCAGTGTTCTTGGGACTGGTTAATTGAATCTCTTAAAATTTAAGAACACATATCCAAGCATAAAACTTCTCTAGAGAAGAAATATAAAAAGGAAAAGAAGGTTCCTAAAACCCTTGCTGTTATAGTGAAAGAGAGTTACACTATAGCCATAGTAACTTGATCCAAAAAAAGGAAGTTGCAGTTACAACATGAGACAAAGGATTTAAATAAAGTTTTCCCTGTAGCCAATATCACCAGAACATAGAAAAAGAAACAAAAAAACATAATCAAAATTGGATATTCAAACTCAGGATGAGTTCCTTGTTCCAAAAGATGATCCTGAAGACTGCAAAGGAATCCATGTCAGAGGATCAAAAAAGTAGAATATTAAAAGATCCATATAGAAACAAGAGGAACCTGTTGCAGATGGTAAAAGTAAGAAATTGAGCAAGACAAGGAAGAATGAACCAGTGGTGAATTATTCTAGCATATCTAAAAATAGGGAAACAAATAAGCTAAGATTGAATTCAAAGGCCCTATTAAATCCTTCTATTAAGAAATAAAATGTGATTTTCATTGATGATGATTCAATGGAAAGTACATAGGAGGAAAAGGGACAATCACCAGTTATTTCTTCACACAAGTTAAAAAAGGTTAAATTAGAGCATGAAGATAAATTTTATAATGAACCTGTGGAGAAACAGAGTAAACATGAGAAGGGTAAAAAATTATCAGAGAAACCAATGATGCATGTAACCAGAGCAGACAAAAACCTAAGTCTAAACTTCAAAGCTTTACCCAAGTCCTGTTTGAAAAAGGACCATTCGACAGATATTGAAGACAATCCAGTAGATGCTGAGATCAAACCAAAATTTGATTATTCTCAAGAGACGGAGGAGAAGCAAGATTTTCAGGACATGAAAATGTCAGAAAATGTTGAAGCATAAGAGATTGCTGATGGTTCATATTCAAAAGATCATAAGTGTGAATTCAAAATAAAAAGGCCCAGGTTTTCTATTTCCCTAAATCGAACTGCTACATACGAAGACCGTACTGAATTCAGAGTAGAAATGAGGGATGAAAAAGATAGGGTGAAAGAATTGCAAACCATGATCATGAAGTTGAAGCAAGAAAAGTGGATGGTAGAACAGTGGAATTCCAAGTATTAGGAGAAGTTGCAGAAACTTAAGAAGAAGAAGAAGGATCACCAAGCCTTGCTCAAAGAGGTAAGGGAGGAAAACATCAAATTGTATTGGCATAATGTGGCCTGAAAACTAAGCTGAAACAGAGAAAGACCGAAGGTTATACCACTATCATACAATGAAGGTTTCAAAATCTAAGACATCATACAATTTTTGACTTTTTGATGGATACAAAGATAGCTATGATAATATTTTTAAAAAATTATATTATAAGCTACACAATGACATAGTATTTCCGAATATGTGAAGATTTTTCTCATCAAAAGTAGGAGTATCTATTCTTCAAGCCATCTTGGAGGACCAACTCAACATCAGATTCAATCCTTACTTTGTGAGATTTGAATATCTCATCAGATCATAAACTAGTCTATATTCAAAATTAATTATCTGAAGACTAGGTTATAGAGATTCAAATTATCAGTATGAGAATATGTCTCCTAAGTTTTAGCTAGAAGATAGAATCTTATCTAAATTGTATCTAGAAAGTAGGATATTTGGAAACTAATTTCTATGTATAAAAATGGATTTGATTGGCATAATTAAGGGTTGATTGGTTGGGAACGATTGGCCATTTTTGAGAAGACATTGTAAGACAAAGAACTATTTCATTTTGGTACTAAATGGAAAAGGCTATTTGATGGTTAGATTTCTATTATTGTCTATATTTTTATCTTTTTCTTACTTGAATGCATGCTAATCATTTTTCTAAGCATATGATGTATCTTGTTTGTGAGTAAGCCAGTGAAGACTTTACTGTTTGCTTGTTCATAATCAGATTTCCTTTAAATTACTTTTCTCTTGCTTCTTAATGATATTTGGGATCAAGAGTTTCATATGTGAGTGGACATATTGAAAGATTACATACTTCTCTAACTTTCATATTACTTTTTCCATCTGATTTGTTGGATTGAATGCCATTTACTATTTGAAAACACAGGTATTCCAATAGAATACAAACACCTTTAGTAACCACTCACACAACCAGATCAAAGATCAACACACCGATGTTTTGACATGGTAAAACCCCTACGGGGAAACATCCATGACCCCAACCAACGCGACCACTTGGAGTAGTTTATTAATGCAAACGGAAAATATTATAGAGAGATTTTACAAGAGATTTTCTCACAATCGATCATTTAGAAATGACCCTCCATGCTATTTAAATATAGATCATGGACCAATCGGGTGTTAGGCCACAAATCAATGGCCGTTAAGATCAAGGAGAATATGAACCGTCAGATCACTCTATGTCGAGAACATATTGTGACCTTTAGATTTCCTAAGTACAAATACATACTAATGCATACTAAAGAAACACACTAAGAAACATGCTAAGAAACACACTTTTACCTAACGACACATTAAACCAAGAAGATCTTAACTAACTCCTTAGTGTCTAAATATCCTAACATCCCCCCTGAAGAACAACTTGGGATAGAACAAAAGGATTTACAATAGTGACACAATAAGAGAATGAAGGAGGCATTAGAGCCTATCCCCCCTTAATGAAAACTTCCTGAACTCCTAACATAGATCGAATTTAGAAAAACTTCGCTTTTGTAAGAGACTTTGTGAAAATGTCTGCAACTTGATCTTCTATAGGGGAAAATAGCACTTCAATAACTTGATCATGAATGAGCTTTCTGATGAAGTGCATGTGTAGCTCGATGTGCTTTCTGCGCTGATGTTGAAATGGGTATTTGGAGAGCTTTATGGAACTATGATTGTTGCACCAAAATTTGATCAGATGCTGCTACTGGAATCCAAACTATGAAAGGATCTGTCAAAGACACAAGGCTTCCTGACTTGAATTTAGTGTTGCTCGGTACTTTGCTTTTGCTGAAGAAAGTGAAATAAAATGTTGTTTCTTACAGGCCCAAGTCACAGGTCCTGAACCAAGGATGAAAACATAACCTGCAATAGACTTTCAATCATCAGGGTCACCAACCTAATATGAATCAGTGAAACCAACCAATAAAGGAGTTCCCCACTGACTGACAGTACATGGTGGCATCAACTTTGGGAGAAGTACAAGTGGAAATAAGCTTGAGTCCAGAATGGAAGGGAGAAGGGTCTGGTTTACAATCGTCCATGTGAAAGTGATGAAGAAGGTCACACACATACTTAGACTTGGAAAGAAAGATTCCTTCATTGGTTTGGAAAACTTGGAGGCCAAGGAAATATTGCAAAAAACCAAAGTCTGTCATTTCAAATTTCTTCTTAAGGCTAGTTTTCACACGGTTTAAAAGTTTTGAGTCACTACCAGTAAGGATAAGGTCATCAACATAAAGAAAAAGGATTGTGAGATGGTTTCCTACTTTCTTGGTATAGACATTAGGATCAGAATGGAATCTAGAGAATCCAGTGTCAATAAGAAATTTGTCCATATTGGCATACCAAGCTCAGGGAGCTTGCTTGAGACCATAAAGAGATATCTCTTAAGGTGAAAAACAAGGCTAGAGTCATTCTGGAAATATCCAGGAGGTTTTTCCATGTATATTTATTCCTGCAAATCTCCATGCAAGAAGGCAGATTTAACATCCATTTGATGGACCTCCCATTTATGCGAGGCAACAAGGGCAATAATAAGGCGGATGGAATTCATTTTGGATACAAAGGAAAATGTTTCATTATATTCAATTCCTTCAACTTGGGAAAATACTTTGGAAACTGACCAAGACTTGTGTCTTTCAACACTTCCATCTGATGCATACTTAGTTATGTAGACCCATTTACATCTGAAAGGTTTTCTTCCTTTTGGAAGAGGTACAAGATCCCAAGTATCGTTTTCCATTAAATAATGATACTCTTCATTCATTGCTATATCTCAATCTGGATGACCTGAAGCTTCTGCAAATGTCTTTGGATCATGAGTCTCTAAAACTTGAGCCAAAAGAGAAGAGGCTCATTGGAACTGTGAACGTGTTCAACGTTGATATGAAGGATCAACGATAAGACCACCAACTGTTTCTCATGTTGAATGGACCCATCTAGGAAGTGGTGGAACTGGTGCTGGTTCAAGTTCAAAGGAATCATCTGGAGGAAGGTGAGAAGGAGGAGGTGGATTTTCATCCTCACTGTCATCATCTAAAGAAGAAACCAAAATAGGAACAAAATAAGGCACAAACACCGAAGATGGATCGTAGGCCGAAGAAGGCACAATCACCGAATTAGGCTCGCAAACCAAGATATTTTCATCAAATTTAACATCTCCTATAATAATAATTTCATTACAATGTGGTTGAAGAAGTCTATAACCTTTGACATCTTCAGAATAACCAACAAATATACACTTCTCACTTTTAGGCTGCAATGCTTTCCTTTTCTCATCAGGAATGTGAACCCATGCTATACTGCCAAATACATGGAAGTGAATTACATATGGTTTAATTTTAGTCCAAGCTTCTTTTGGTGTTATATTTTTAAGAGCCTTTGTGGGAGTGCGATTTAATATGTAATTTTCACAGTCGATTGCTTCCGCCCAATACTTTAGAATTAATCCCTTAGACTGGATCATACAATTAGCCATTTCTTTTAATGTGCGGTTGTTTCTCTCAGCAACACCATTTTGTTGTGGTGTATATGGAACAATGTGTTGCATTTGGATGCCTTGTGTAGTGCAGTAACTTGTAAAATTATTTTTCACATATTCACCTCCATTATCTGTTCTTAACTTTTGAATTTGATGTCCAGATTGTTTTTCTACAAGGGCCTTGTAGGCCAAAAACTTATCAAAAAAATTGCTCTTAAGTTTTAAGAAGTAAACCCAAGTACGTCTGGAAAAGTCATCAATGAAAGTTAATAAATACGTGCACCCAGAAAAAGGAGAAGAAAGTGGACCACACAAAACAAATCACTGTGAACAAGTTGCAAAGGGCCTGAGGCATGCCAAGAGGCACATTTGTCAAAACTATCCTGATGATGTTTTCCAAGAGAAAAATCGATACAAACACCATCTCTGCATGAAACATGAGGAAGACTAGTCACCATCTGTTGATTACATAGTTTCTGCAATGAGCAATAGTTTATATGATGAAACTGCTCATGCCAAAGTTTTCTCAAGTCATCACCATGAGCAACAAAAATGAATGAAAACGATGATGACCTAAAGTTGTCAAACTTGTACAACCTGGTAATATTATCAACAATTCCAATTGCAAGAACATGCTTAGGATCTTTTAGATCCTTGATTACAACTTGGTGAGGTGAAAACTCTACCATTTTACCTTCACCTGAATGAGTGATTTGATATATTGATAGAAGGTTACAAGAAAGAATTGGAACACATAATACATCATTGAAATGACCATTATCTACTTGAACTGTTCCATATCCTACAACACTAAGAGATCTATCATGACCAACAAATATTTTATTGGTGTTACATTCATTTAGACTAGAAAATATGTCTTTATCCTTATCCATATGATAAGATGCTCCAAAATCAATAAGCCACTCATCAGAAGAAGAAGTAGAAGTTGTATTGAAGGATAAACCAGAAGCAGAAAGTGAATGTCCATGAGAAGAAGAAGAAGAAGAAGTAGAATCAATACTGATGTTGTGCTTCTTCATTGCTGCTTCTAAATATGCCATCTTCTTGAAACACTTGGACTCATCATGACCATATTTATCACAAAAGTTGCAATGTCTGTCAGTCTTCTTATTTTTATATTTTTCTCCTTTGTCACCATTAGGAGCTGAAGCTGTCTGAGCGAGTTTAGGACCCTTATGTTTCTTTTTGTTGTAGCGAGGATGTTTCTTCTTGGGATACTTGGGTTTATCTTTCTGCTAGGAAACTAAGGCTTTGTTGGAGGTACCTGCAGTGCTGATCACTCCAAGTTGTACAAGCTTATCTTCCTCTCTAATCAAGGTAGCACAAAAGGACTCAAGAGTGAGTTTTTGATAAGATTTATGTAGAGCCTCTCTCATGGCATAAAAGGTAGATACAAACACATAATATGCACTAGCTAGCTTAGAAAGAATAAGATAGATGCAACTCTCTTCCTCCATTTTTATCTCACATTATTCACATAAAATTCTGAGTGTTTTAAACTTAGATAGATAGTCGCCAAGGAAAAAAAAGTCACTTGGAATTAAGGTCAATACTTGATTTTCTAACTGTTGTGCTCAAATAATATTGAGTTTACCAAACAAAGATTCAATCTTTTCCCAAGCTTCATCAGGGTCATTAATTTCTTTAAGGTGGAACCTTAAATAAGGAGAGATGGACATTTTGATTAGTCCACATGCTTCGTCACTCCTATTAGCCCATTTGACTTTCGTATCAACATTAATGGGTTCTTTTTCCTTTCCCAAGGTAATCCGGTACAATCTTTTACCTATTAATAAATCCTCCATATGAGATTTCCATTGGAACTAGCTGGTGCTAGTAAGCAAAAGATTACTGGAATAATCCATATTAAATATGTATATAATATGGATTTAAAAATTGAAACTGATGATCTGGATGGAAAGATCTTGAAAAATTATGCGGTCTTAAAAACAAAATGACACTAAAAACGGACTTCGGATGTGAAAGTTATGACCTTTTAAAAAAAAACATAAACAATAACCAAAGGACCACGTGGTGGTGTAAGTTGCTTTATGAAGTGACCCACTTTTATAAAGAGAAGTGGGTATCACTTTTACAATGAAGTTACTTTATAAAAGAAAAACTGCATGCAAACTAAATAACTCTAAAATGAAATATTAAAGCTACTTATAGTGATTCACTTTTATACTTGAAGCGAAATACACTTTATAATTTGAGCATGAACTTTTTCAAAAAAAGTAACAAAAATAGAGACTTGACTCAATACCTCTTACTTAATAAGGCAAATTTTAACCAAATGGTCTAACAAAACATATTTTATTGTTTAGCAAGAGGATTGTGGGTGTTGTTGTTGGAGATCTTGCTAAAAAGAAACTCTTTTCACACAACACAAAAATTTCGCTCCGAATCTGATTGAAATGGTCGTATCTTGGGCAAAAGGAAACCTTTTCGAGTGAAACAAAAAGTGTTCTTAAATGAAACAAGCACTCCGAATGCAATGGAACAGTCCTTTTAGCCCATAAATGTATGGAAATGATATAAAATGGAGATGAGGCAACTTGGCTTAACGATCTCGATCTATAACATGAGCGGGTCTTCAAACAAGCTTTGATACCATGTTCGACAACACATGTATTCCAACAGAGGACAGACACCTTCAGTAACTAGTCAGACAACTATATCAAAGATAAACACACTAATTTTTTGACGTGGTAAAACCCCTACGGAGAAACATCCACGACCCTAGCCAACGCGACCACTTGGAGCAGTTTATTAATCCAAAAGAAAAATATTACAGAGAGATTTTAAAAGAGAGTTTCTCATAATCGATCATCGAAAAATGAACCTCCATTCTCTTTAAATAGAGATCATGGACCAATCGAGTGTTAAGACACAAATCAATGGCCGTTAAGATCGAGAAGAATATAAACTGTCAGATGACTCTATGTCGGGAACATATCGTGACCGTCAGATTTACTAACTACAAACGCATACTAATGCATACTAAATAAACACACTAAGAAACACACTTTTACTGAACGACACATTATACCAAATAGATCTTAACTAACTCCTTAGTGTCTAGATATCCTAACATTTACTAATCCAGTGAGATATGAATTTGATTTTGCATATTTGAGATTGATACTTTACATTATCTTTGACCCAACCTTCAAACCATTTCAAAACCCAATACAAATATTTATCCATAAAACCATTTCAATAACTTGATGATGCCCTAGATTTCCCTCTCACAGTCAAGTGAAACTTTAGGGACTAACATAATCCATGTGAATATTAGTTCCCAAATTTATAATCTTGGATGTGGGTGGCCTTGAAAGCATGCCCACAAAATTATTAATACTTCCCTTCTTATACTTGATGACTAGATGGAACTTCTGCAAAAACCCCATCCACTTGTAATGTATGGTTTGTTGAATCTTACTGTGGGCTTGCAAATACTTCATTCGCTGGTGATCAATGTAGATAATGATTTCCTTTCCCATTAGATAGTGATTTCACTTCTTAATAGCTTGAACCAGGGCATATATTTCCTTATCATACGTAGGGTAGTTGAGGACTCCCCTCATGAAACATTTCAAAATGATAGCATAAAAACTTACTTCCCTACATAAAAAATGCTCACATAGCATATCCACTTGCATATTTCTTCATTTTGAAAGGATTTTGTAAGTCAGACAATGTGAGAACTCGTTCTTGACTAATATTTCATTTGATCTCATTGAAAGTTTTCTGTTGATTCTTACTTCACTGGAAACTCTTACCACTAGCTATTACGACGTGGAGTGGTGCAACTACAACTAAAAAAGATGCTATTAACTTCTATAGGTACTACGCTGCCCCAAAAAAGCTCCTAACTTCAGTGAAATTAGTAGGAACTAACCACTTGATGATGTAATCCATATTTGTGAGATCTATCTTGAGTTCTTCTCAACCGATCATGTACCCTAGATACACCAGTGACTGCCAAGCAAACTCACATTTCTTGTGGTTAGCCAAAAACCAATGTTTTTTTAGAGTTTCTAACTCCTGCATGAGATATGAGATGTGCTCTTCCCAAGTAGAGATATAAACCAATATATCATCCAATTACACTATTACAAATGAATTTAAATAGGGATGCAATACATCATTCATCAATCACATAAATGTAGCTAGTGCATTACATAAAACAAAAGGCATGACCAACCATTCATATAGACATTACCTTGTCTTGAAGGGAGTCTTCTAGGTGTCTTTGTAATGTCCCCACTGTAATCCCTAGTTTAATGATTTCCTAATGTAGATATAATGTGTGACTACGACCAAATGATATATATGCGAAATGTATTTCTGAATTTTAATAATAAAATGTGATGCCAACTGCAAAGGGGAAATGAATAGATATGGGGGATGAATTAATCCACAAGAGAGGGGAGGGTCTAAGAGAATGGCCAAGAGGGGTCCAAGGGGGAATTACCCATTCCTATTAATTCCACCCACATTCCTGAATTTTATTATTATGATGTATTAAACTCTATTTTTTTTATTGAGTGTTCCCAAAGCCAATCATTGAATGCATGTAAGAGGGTGGGTGTGAGAAGTCAAATCCCATAGTTATTGGGAGAATGGGGGATGAGTAGAGTCAACTTGGGGGAAGTGTGTGAGTCAAGAAAGGAAACCAAAGGAGAGGAAATTCATATGGGTTGTTACAACAATTTTTAGAAAGTTAATGTTTTTACATGAGCAAAAAGGAGAGAGCATAAAAGAGAGATTGCAATTGGAGCATCCATGGAGGGAGAATTCAGGAGCATACTGGAGATTTTCTAGAAAATATTTGGAGTTGAATACTGAAGATCCAGGTTGCTAGGCCTGAAGAGTAAACTCACGTGTGAGTTTCACTATAAAAACAAGTGTTTCTATAGTTTTCAAGTAATTCTTCCTAGCAGTGAGTTCCCAACAAAGATATTCTTTGTTACTTGTGCCATAGAGACCCTGCTAAACAAATGTGATGCCTAAGGGACTATGATCGGTGAAAGGTTACATTCCTTGGGTTGGGTAGGTCAAGAGGAAGAGAGCTGGTGGAAAATCAGGATAGATGTAGGAGAATACTAGTGGGTTGTAGGATTTATGAGCTGTGAATGGACAGTGAGAGACCACCCTCTTTTATGGATTGCTAGCCGTAGCTCGGGGGTGAATTGTTGTTGAGATCTGTAAAAATTCTATGGTTGGATGGAACTTCTATCCCAAGCAATTGGTTGCACGTCTGTTTACAAAAGATAAATGTTTTATCTTGTTGCTGTGTTATATTTGTTGGAAGATTGGTTGTCAACCCTAGTCATTGGTTTTGGACCACAAGATTGATGAAGGTATTTGGACATGAAGGAAAATGTACATGCAGAAAAAAAACCCATGGATGGATAATATACATCATGTTGTTTCCCGTGGTAGGTGGCATGTCATGTGGATCCTCATAGTTGAGGATAAATGAATTTTTGAAGATGACGAAGTGAATTGAAGAAGGAAGTACATGTAGGCCATGAACATAATTAAAAAAAAGAATTACAAAATAAGAAAGTGTCAGGTCATACCTAATGTTAAAAGGAAGTGACATAAATGGTATAAATAAATATCATTATACATTAATTTTATACACAATTCAGATTTCAGAGGAAATCAGAAGTAAAGAAGGCCGGATTTGAAGGGAGGATGAAGTCTTTTGGTGATGTGTTCTAAGGTATGTTATTTACAGGTCATCTTACCATTTTCGCTATAACTTTATTTTCTAAAAATATTAAGATGGTGAAATTGCTATGGTATTGATAAGACATATCAAGGTACCTATGATAAATGTTTCAACTCTTGATTCTCTATAATTATGGAGATACACTCTGTGGAAGATAGTGTTTTTGACCAGTCCCGAAGCTAGTCATAAACAAGTGTTCCGGGTAAACCAATCATAACTTATTCATAGAGAATCAAAATTAAGTGAGACCAATTTCATTGGAAAGAGTACAAACTTTATTTTCTTGTGTGAAATTATTAGAATCTTATGTTAAATATTGAGCGCAGGGCATTCTGTACAAGTTCGCTCTCCTGAATAAACCATAATTTAATAAAGTCTACCATTCTTTCTATAACTTCTTTTTGGGGTGGATTAAAGGAGTGAACTTGGAGGATTTTCAGAGCATACATTGAGTAATATTATCTATAGGATCAAATTATTCCAAGAATTGAATAATTACAAAATTTGAAGAAGTCTCAGGAAGCATTATCAGGCTCTATGTGATGGCTAGTTGATGGTGATGATTTAATGTAAAGTTTTATTATCTCTCATATATTCTTGGGTGGAAGGAAGGGGAAAGGATGGAGAGGTCAAACCTCTCTTGATATTGTAGGATTGTATCTTCCTCTTGGAGGTTTATCCCTCTCTTTATATTTGGAAGCTGTAGCTACCTTTGGAAGTCATTACTTGCCTTGAACAATAACTATTGATTATTTCTCATATATTGTGCATGGTGTATTGTGGTGTAACTCTTATTCATTTTTCATTGGATATAATTGAATGGTTTAAGTATAAGTTGAAAAGGTTTTTAAATTTTAATTGATATACCAATTCACCCCCCTCTAAGTATCAACAATTGGTATCAGAGTGGGTTACCTTCAGTTCATTTTAACCACTGGAAGGAAGATCCTAAGAAGAAATGAAAGACAAAATTCCAAATGGGATTCCACCATTTGATGGAAGCAATTTTGAATACTAGAGTAATAGAATGGAAACTTACTTGAAAGCTCTTGGGGCAGATGTTTGGTTCTCAATTGTTGCAGGATACAATGCTTTGAAGAAACCAAAGATTGCAGCTCAGAAGGAAGTAAAAAGGAACAAAAAATTGGCAATAGATACCATCCTGGATGGATTGACAGATTCAGTGAAATCAAAGGTGGGATCATGTGCATAATAAAAAGAGATTTGGAACAATATACAAGACCTTTATGCAATGGAATAATCAAAAGAAGAAGAAGAAGAAGAAGAAGTTGAAGCAAATTACAACATCTCGGCTTTCAAAGAAGCAAATAGGGGTCAATTCTTTTTCTTTAATTGTGAAGGAGTAGGACATGTTGAATTTGAATGTCCTCATCCAAGGATTGAAAGATATGACATTGAAGAATACAATTCCAATGAAAAGGAAGAAAATCATGAAGCAAAAGTTATTCAACAAGAGGATGAGAATGTTAAAAAATTGAAGCATGTTGAGATTGAAAATAGCAAGCTCAAAGACACGCATAGAAAACTAACAAGTGAATTGGGTAGTTGTGAAAAGAGAGTTGTAAGCTTGAAGAAACAATTAGAATACTTTGAGAAACTAAGAGAAGAAACCATTTTCTTGAAAACTCTACTCGAAGAAGACAGAAGAATATGAGAAGTAAGGAATGTCCAAATGATGAAGAAAGAAGAAGATTGTGAGAAACTTGAACAAGAAGTTGTCTCATTGAGGAAGAGCTTAAGAAACTCTCAAGTGCCAAAAAACTTAACACATCTTGGATGCATGGGTGAAACTTCATACAAAGAAGATGCAAATACCAACAAGAAGGTTGAAGAAAGAGATACACAAACAGTTGATGAGAAGTGGACCAGGATACCAGAAAGAAGGAATGATTACAAAAGAGATGAATATCTAAGAAGATCTCCCACCTTCAGGAATAAAAAGAAGATTCAATTAGTATGAAGGAAACTACATAAGAGTAGAAGACCTCCTACCTTCAGGAATAAAAGAAGATTCAATTAGTATGAAGGAAACTACATAAGAGTAGATCATGAACTCATATGGACTACATCACAAAGACGGTCACTTACTCCAAGGTATCAAAATTTCTTTCTTGGTCATTGTTATACTTGCAAAAAATTTGGACATAAGGAAATTAATTGCAAAATAAAAGAAAGGAACAAATACACAAAAAACATAAATGGTGCAAATAGAAGATATGGAAATAATCGTGGATTTGTCAACAGAAGTTATAATTCATTTTCCTCATTGATGGACAAAAATATTGTATGCTACAAATGTAATTATCTTGGTCACAAAGAACGAGATTGAAGATATATGAATGAAGATGTCCCTATGCCAACCATAGTATGGAGAAGGAAAGAGATTCCAAACAATGAAGATTGTCGAATAACATTGACCACTGAAGAATGTAAATAAGAAGATGAATGGTACATAGACAGTGGATGTTCTTCACACATGATCGAAGATCAAGACAAATTCATCAGTTTGAAGAGAAAGGGTGGCAATGTTTCATTTGGAGATGACTCATCTGCCAAAATACTTGGAGAAGGTGTAGTAGAGCTTGGAAGAAAAAATGTAAAAGCAAAGAATGTCCTATTGGTTGAAGAATTGAAGCATAATCTAGTCAGTGTTAGTAAAATGTGTGATCAAGGACACACTCTTATGTTTGACTCCCGAAAATGTAAAATTAGAGAAAATAACTCAGGAAGATTGGTTGCAACTGTGAAAAGAAGAACGATAAACATATACATCCTAGACATGAATAAGAGAGAGAATACATAAGCCACACAAAAGGATTCCAAGGAAGAAAAATCCCCAAAGACCAAAAATAAGGATGAAGTATTATTGAGTGCCACATGTTCAAGGGGAGCAGCCCCAAAGAAGATAGTTACCTTTTGTCATTAAACTCAGGAGGAGCATCCCTACCCTTTGCCATTGATTTCAAAGGGGGAGATAAATTGGGATCATGATGATAAGGGGAGCATGAGTTTTTCCATCAATGAAAAAGGGGGAGATTGTTGGAAGATTGGTTGTTGTCATTGATGTCAACCCTAGTCATTGGTTTTGGACCACAAGATTGATGAAGGTATTTGGACATGAAAGAAATTGTACATGCAGAAACAAAACCCATGGATTGATATTATACATCATGTTATTTCTGGTGGTAGGTGTCACATCATGTGGATCCTCATGGTTGAGGAGAAATGAATTTTTGAAGATGACAAAGTGAATTGAAGAAGGAAGTACATGTAGGCCCTGGAGATAATTAAAAAAAATAATTACAAGATAAGAAAGTGGCAGGTCGGCCCTAATGTTAAAAGGAAGTGACATAAATGGTATAAATAAATATCATTATACATTCATTTGATACACAAGTCAAAATTAATAGGAAATCAGAAGTAAAGAAAGCCGGATTTGAAGGGAGGATGAAGTCTTTTGGTGATGTGTTCTAAGGTATGTTATTTACAGGTCATCTTACTATTTTCTCTATAATGGTTTTTCTAGAACGATTCAGATGGTGAAATTGCTATGGTATTGAGAAGACATATCAAGGTACATGTGCTAAAATTTTCAGCTCTTGATTCAATATAATTATGGAGATACACTCTGTGGAAGATAAGGTTTTTGACCAGTCCTGAAGCTAGTCATAAACAGGTGTTTCGGGTACAAACGTCATAATTTATTCATAGAGAATCCAAATGAAGTGAGACCAATTTCATTGGAATTATTATGGACTGTAGTTTCTTGTGTGAATTTTATGTTAAAAGTGAGTGCCGGGCATTCTGTACAAGTTCGCTCTCTTGAATAAACCAGAATTGAATAAAATCTACCATTCTTTCTATAACTTCTTTTTGGGGAGGATTCAAGGAGTGAAACTTGGGGGAGTTTCAGAGAATACATTGAGTAATAATTACTGTAGGATCAGAGTATTACAAGAATTGAAGAATTACAGAAGTTGAAGAAGTCTTAGGAAGCATTATCAGGCTCTATGTGATGGTTGGTTGATGGTGATGATTTAATGTGAAGTTTTATTATCTCAAATATATTCTTGGGTGGAAGGAAGGGGAAAGGATGGAGAGGTCAAACGTCTCTTGATATTGGAGGATTGTATATTCCTCTTGGAGGTTTATCCCTCCCTTTATATTTGGAAGCTGTAGCTACCTTTGGAAGCCATTACTTCACTTGAACAATAACTATTGATTATTTCTCATATATTGTGCATGGTGTATTGTGGTGTAACTCTTATTCATTGATCATTGGATATAATTGAATGGTTTAAGTATAGTTTGAAAAGGTTTTTAAATTGTACTTGATATACTGATTCACCCCTCTCTAAGTATCAACAATTGGTATCAGAGCGAGTTACCTTTAGTACAGTTTAACTACTGGAAGGAAGATCCTAAGAAGAAATGGAAGAAAAATTTTCAAATGGGATTCCACCATTTGATAGAATTGAAACTTACTTGAAATCTCTTGGGGAAGATGTTTGGTTCTCAATTGCTTAAGGATACAATTCTTTGAAGAAACCAAAGATTGCACCTCAGAAGGAAGCAAAAAGGAACAACAAATTGGCAATAGATACCATCATGGATGGATTGACAGATTTAGGGAAATCAAAGGTGGGATCATGTGCATCATCAAAAGAGATCTGGGACAAGCTACATGAACTTTATGCAAGGGAAGAAGCAACAGCAAAAGAAGAAGTTGAAGCAAATTACAACATCTCATATTTCAAAGAAGAAAATAGAGGTCAGTTCGTTTGCTTTAATTGTGAAGGAGTAGGACATGTTGAATTTGAATGTCCTCATCCAAGGATTGAAAGAGATGACACTGAAGAAGAAAAGTCCAATGAAGAAGAAGAAAATAATGAAGAAAAAATTATTCAACAAGAAGATGAGAATCTTAAAAAATTGAAGCATATTGAGATTGAAAATAGCAAGCTCAAAGACATGCATAGAAAATTAAGAAATGAATTGGGTAGTTGTGAAAAGACAGTTGTAAGCTTGAAGAAACAATTAGAAGACTTTGAGAAACTAAGAGAAGAAACCATTTCCTTGAAAACTCTACTCGAAGAAGAAAGAATAATAGGATAAGTAAGGAATGTACAAATGATGAAGAAAGAAGAAGATTGTGAGAAACTTGAACAAGAAGTTGTGTCATTGAGGAAGAGATTAAGAAACTCTCAAGTGCCAAAAGACTTAACACATATTGGATTCATGGGTGAAACGTCATACAAAAAAGATGCAAATACAAACAAGAAGGTTGAAGAAAGAGCTACACAGACAATTGATGAGAAGTGGACTAGGATACCAGAAAGAAGGAATGATTACAAAAGAGATGAATATCCAAGAAGACCTCCTACCTTCAGGAATTAAAGAATCTTCAATAAGTATGAATGAAACTACAAAAGAGTAGATCATGAAATCAGATGGACTACATCACAAAGAAGGTCACTTACTCCAAGGTATCAAAATTTCTTTCTTGGTCATTGTTATACTTGCAAAAACTTTGGACATAAGGAAATTAATTACAGAATCAATGAAAGGAACAAATACACAAGAAACATGAATGGTGTAAATAGAATATATGGTAATAATCGTTGATTTGTCAACACAATTTATAATTCATTTTCCCCATTGATGGACAAAAATATTGTATTCTACAAATGTAATTATCTTGGTCACAAAGCACGAGATTGCAGATATATGAATGAAGATGTCCCTATGCCAACCACAATATGGATAAGGAAAGAGATTCCAAACAATGAATATTGTCGAATAACATTGACCGCTGAATAATGTAAAGAAGAAGATGAATGATACATAGACAATGGATGTTCTTCACACATGACCAAGGATCAAGACAAATTCATCAGTTTGAAGAGAAAGGGTGGAAATGTTGCATTTGGAGATGACTCATCTGCCAAAATAATTGGAGAAGGTGTAGTAGATATTGGAAGAAAAAATGTAAAAGCAAAGAATGTCCTATTGGTTGAAGACTTGAAGCATAATCTAATTAGTGTTAGTAAAATGTGTGATCGAGGATACACTCTTATGTTTGACTCTCGAAAATGTAAAATCAGAGAAAATAACTCAGGAAGACCGGTTACAACAATAACAAGAAGACCGAACAACATATACATCCTAGACATGAAGAAGAGAGAGAAGACAGAAGCCACACAAAAGGATTTCAAGGAAGAAAAGGTCCCAAAGACAAAAAAAAGGATGAAGTATTATTGAGTGCCACATGTTCAGGGGGAGAAGCCCTAAAGAAGAGAGTTACCTTTTGTCATTAACTTAGGGGGAGAATCCCTACCCTTTTCCATTGATGTCAAAGGGAGAGATAAATTGGGATCATGATGATAGGGGGAGCATGAGTGTTTCCATCAATGAAAAAGGGGGATATTGTTGGAAGATTGGTTGTTGTCATTGATGTCAACCCTAGTCATTGGTTTTGGATGACAAGATTGATGAAGGTATTTGGACATGAAGGACAATTTACATGAAGAAACAAAGCCCATGGATGGATAGTATACATCATTTTTTTTCTGGTGGTATGCAGAACATCACGTGGATCCTCATGGTTGAGGAGAAATGAATTTTTGAAGATGACAAAGTGAATTGAAGAAGGAAGTACATGTAGGCCCTGAAGATAATTAAAAAAAAGAATTATAAAATAAGAAAGTGTTAGGTCGGACCTAATGTTAAAAGGAAGTGACATAAATGGTATAAATAAATATCATTATACATTCATTTTATACACAATTCTAATTTCATAGGAAATCAGAAGTAAAGAAGGCCAGATTTCAAGAGAGGATGAAGTCTTTTGGTGATGTGTTCTAAGGTATGTTATTTACAGGTCATCTTACTATTTTCGCTATAATTGTTTTTTCTAGAACGATTAAGATGGTGAAATTTCTATGGTATTGATAAGACATATCAAGGTACCTGTCGTAAATGTTTCATCTATTGATTCACTATAATTATGGAGTTACACTTTGTGGAAGATAGGGTTTTTGACAAGTCCTAAAGCTAGTCATAAACAAGTGATCTGGGTAAAACAATCATAACTTATTCATAGAGAATAAAAATAAAGTGAGACAAATTTTATTGGAAATAGTATGGAATTTAGTTTCTTGTGTGCGAGTTTCATAATCTGATGTTAAATATTGAGTGCAGGGAATTATGTACAAGTTCGCTCTCCTGAATAAACCAAAATTGAATAAAGTCTACCATTATTTCTATAACTTCTTTTTGGGGAGGATTCAAGGAGTGAAACTTGGAGGAGTTTCCAAGAATACATTGAGTAATATTATCAGCAGAATCAGATTATTCCAAGAATTGAAGAATTACAGAAGTTGAAGAAGTCTTAGGAAGCATTATCAGGCTCTATGTGATGGTTGGTTGATGGTGATGATTTAATGTAGAGTTTTATTATCTCTCATATATTCTTGAGTGGAAGGAAGGGGTGTTACGAGGTAAAAAATATCTATGGTCAAGGGTAAACCACAACAGACATGTATGACTGCAGAAATCAACTCAATTCCATTGTATGTTATATAAACTAATGTGCAAGACATGAAAGAGGCCTACCTCGATCCAACGTTCGATGATGTTCCACCATTGAGCACTTGGAACAAAAGCTTTATACCTGCAATAAGTTCTTAACAAACAAGCATAGCAAGTACATGGTGATAGTATAAAGGGGTTATCACATTAGATAACATAATCCATTAATAAACATTACAAACATGCCCATGGATAATAATCATATATTTTCACGATACCAATAGGACAGAAAAGGAGTATTTATATTAATAATTGATTAGCAAAAGTGACAACATTACAGACTTCCATGTTGGCACGGTTCGAAACCAAGAAACCAAGTTCCTTCCAACTGGGCCTCCACCACTTCAATCCTCCACCAAAGACAAGCTCATAGGAGAGAGACAATGAGGTTCTCTCAACAATAGGGAAAGAGCTTGGGGGTTGAACATTGTGTTCAGACTTGAGGGACAAAGGGAAGCAGACTCAATATGAAGTAATTTCTCCAGAGTAACTTTTCTCTCAAAGTTGAATGCTTTCTCCTCTTTTCCATAGCTCAAAATTGTGCTTTTATAGTCTTCAAAATGCAACTGAAGGGCCGAGTCAGAATGTTTCCAGTATGTGGAAGGCCAAGGATCAGAGATCTCTTGTCGTGATATGGAAACCCAACTCCATTTTGTATTTTCTGACAGAAATCCTAATGTACATGGGCTGTAGTGTATAAGCCTAAGTATACACATGTTGTATAGCAGATAGGGCACGTATATGTAGAAAAATGTGTATTTTTGGCTCTGGATTCATCAAAAAGAGATGACAAGTCTGCATAAGGAAATGGAAAAAGGCCCTCTGTGTAAGATAAAAATGGTGGGGAAAATATTGCTATAACAAATTCCCCCTAATGTGTGATATCAGAGGAGTATCTACGATGGCCGAAATACATTATAAATAACCCAGGAGTGGAGTGGTAGAGAACCAAATGGATGAACTCAATTGATCATTACATTCTATATTGATTTTGCATACATGGCTTCCAAGAATACAATGCAGATACATGTGGAAAATATACCAAATAAGTGTCCGTGGCCATGAATAGGAAAATACAAATGCGGTTATATGCCAAAAGCTGTCATAGTCACAAACAAGGCCCAGTGAAACCAGTCTCAAAATCAATTTGAAGATATATGTATACCATGGAGTACAATCTGATCTCCCATGATCACTGAAGTCAAATAGGTGCTGGTCCAATGAAAGGGAAGCAACAACTCAGGAAAGCTGCGGCCACATAGTGATGTCTTCAAGTATTCTACACTATCCTCCAAGGGTGAAAGTCTACATCATGTGAATGAAGGAGTTGAGTTCGAACACAATGAGACATCGTTTGATTACCGGTCATTGAGGTATACCGTTAAAAAATGCAAGACAACCTACCAATAATGAAAATAGGTATCAAGGCACTGAGTACATTCCTACAAGTGTGAATATAGGATTTGATGTCGAACACTTGAGAAATCCATTGATCATGAGACATTGATGTATTCCCATCTGTCAATGGTGAGAGAGCCTACCACTAATGACTGCAAGCCTCAAGGTACTCATAAAAATCTAGGTCCCGTATCCAGAATAAATGAGATGAAGTCGATGGAAAGAGACCCGCTAAAAGGAGAGACTTAAGGCATCTCTCATCAGTCAACACAAGGAACAAATCAGAAGCTTCATGATTTGGTGGAGATCAGACGAAGAACATATTCATGAACCAACGAACCTGTGCATCTTTCGCGTGTACCAAATGCAAGCGGTATACAAAAAGGACCCTTTGAATAACAACCAATGATGAAAAATGATGACACAGGTGAGGAAACCACCAATAAGGCTAATGGCATCCAAGGCACTGCATGAATCCCAAAGTGTGAATAGATGTCTTGCTGTCGATCATAAGGGAAACCACCCAGTCAACGACTAATGATGAAATGTCGATTGCTGGGTTCAAGGTGACTTACCGATGATGCAATTAGGGTGAGGGTGCATGATAATACCATAGTATCATGTGATTCTGAGACAAACTAAGGGTATGGCCGACATGCAAAGTCAAGATTTATGAGGAGTGGCCAACACAGGTTGATAGACTTCCTTTGAGACATATGGTGGAATCCGACAACATAGACTCAATGATGTGACTATTAGATGTAGGAGGCATCAATAACGTTCTCTATAGGGACTAGAAGAGTAACCAGTCGGTAGAGAAAAATCTGTGACAAGATCAGCTTCCTAAGGACATGCTAAACCCAAAATTATGATGACATAAGGACTCTATAATTTTGTGCTCTGTTTAAAGGCAATATGACTGCTGCCAATTATAATATAGTACTCCCTTCCCGCCCATATTTTTTTGTTTTTTCATAACAAATGAATGCTATGATACAGAGGAGGAAACGAGTGTCGCAAGTAAGAAAAACTAGTTCCAGCAGTGGAATGTACCTATTCTTAATGCAAGGAAATGCATGCAGGATATGGACACTCGGGGTGATGTTCCCTCCAGGGTATAGGGTGTCAAACTGCGAAGGATATAAACAAGGCTTTGCTTGGTTGAGGATGCAAAAACTACTTAGGCAATGGTTTATAATGCAAAGTGAGAACCGTCTAAAGGCTCAATACTGCAAGCGAGGGCATGAGATGCAATCACAACTTAACGCCAAAAAGTATCCTTTTTTATGTCTTGTAGTCAACTTGGTGTGAAAAAGGGGTAAACTTGTGCCAAATAGACGTCTTTTCAAATCCAATTTATGAGTGTGAAAAAGACAAGTTCACTCGACAATATTTTCTATTTTTGATAACGAGTCAGAAAAAAGCTTAACTAAGACTCATGAACTTTCAAATCCAATCTAATGAGTGTGAAAGGGACAAATCAGTCGACAATATTTTTGGTTTTTAGACGAGTCGGAAAAGAGCTTAACTAAGACTCATTTTTGGGAGTCCGCGGGGAATAAGGCCCCATGTGCATGATTGAGAAATGAGACTCATCATAAGGTCATGTATTGAATTATAATGGACTCCCGGTTCTAAGGAAAAACTTGGCATGGGCACCAAATGACAAAGAGGATCTAACTAGGGTGCCCATGTTTGGTAATTCTCTACAATTTATTAGCGACACTATTTATAGCAGATGGGAGGTTCTGTGTCACAACAAATGGGTTCATTCCTAAGGAATAAAAAGCTATAGTCGAAGGATAGTGGAGTGGATACCTATCCTATATGCTAGGTTATGAAAATACCTTCCCGAGGTGACGAACGACCAGTCATGACATGGAAATCCGTAAGAAAACTGAGTCAAAACTACAAAAAACCAGCTCAAAACCACTCTTGAATTAGTCCATTAGGTTAAAAATATCATGAAACTATATAAGTGGGTAAAAATAGCTTATAAATAGTAATAAAATAAAAAATTACTGCATCATTTTGATTTTTACCCAAATAGTGCAATTTGGACCAAAATACCTCCAAGATTCAAATGACGATTGCGGGAGCATCGGGCAACGAAATCGCGAACTGTCTAGATCAGGTAAATCTTCATCTCATTCTCTTCAAATTCAGTGGATTACATTTTTGAATTATGCTTCCATTTTTTAGTTTTTGAGGGTGTAAATTAGGATTTTCGGTATACATGGGTCACCTTTGTTAAGGTCACATGTACGCCGAGGTATACACCCCTATGTGAACCACCGAGAGCATGTATTTGTTGGCAAATATTGACCAAGCAACGAATGTGTATTGGTGGTTGTTGTCATTGATGGCAACAGCAGAGCTGGTAGGATAAGAAGGATAAAAACCTTTAAGGATTCGAGGAGAATAAGCTCAGGAGGCATAGCGCCCTTATAGCACAGGAAAGAGACTGAGAGCCGTCGGATCTCACTCGGAAATCCCGACAGTTGTTGGATCGGGCGAAGCTGCGCAGATGTTAAGTGCAGGAGTTGGCGTGCAGAAGAGAAGGAAGACAGAGATCCACAACCACAGG
>ML776660.1:711582-738153 GCA_009831015.1 Picea engelmannii | reverse complement strand
TTTACCAGTAGTAGCTGGTGCTATCTTCAGGGGGTTGAAGCTCCCTTCCAGGAAAGGCTGGTAAATGAGAGAAGGTTGTAGCCTTCTGCAGGTAGAAGCCTGCGTACTAGTATGAGTCTGCACTAGTACATTGTTGTAGAATGCTTTCTTAATAATATTCATTGAAGACAGAGACAACAACAGCGGTGGTTTTCTCCCGATTTGGGTTTCCACCTTAAATCTTGGTGTTCATGTGTGCTACTCATCTATGTTAGTTTATTTTGTTGATCTGATGAATGAAGAAATCCATAATAAGATCTCTGGATGCACTACTGTTTTCATAAGAATATACAACAACTGATCTCTCTAAAGTAGACTAAGATTTTTCAGTAAAAGAAAAGTTAAAAATTGATTGATAGCTCAAATACTGATTCACCCCCCCCTCTCAGTATTTTCCAACAGTATTAAGCCCTACAAGCAACTGTGTGCAAAGAAAGCTGCATATAGGTACGAAAATGGCCAAAAGAGGGGTTCTAACTCAAAAAATTGATTTGTTTTTTGTAGTATGGTCCTGGAATGGAGAGATCGAGAGCATGAGGAGGTAGATGTAGCTATGGATCGAGATCTGGTGGCTCAAGCAACTCTAAAAAGATGTGGCTTGTACAAATTTTGGGCTCTCAAAGGAATGAGGGCCCAAGTGAGGTTGTTGGAGATGTTGGTGGGTTACTGGGACCCTGATAGCGATAGATTTATCCTTGATGGACAACCATTGAGGATCGAAGTAGAGGACATATACTTCTTGAATGGTCTATCACACCGAGGGGAGGTTGTGAACCTCAAGTCACGCGGAGCAGGGAGTGGGATGCATATCGAGGAGTATATCGATGCCCACTTTGTAGTAGGGACTCCCAAGGTGGGAAGCCAAGTCCCCATCCAAGAAATAAGTAACCTCAGTTTAAATATCATTGTGCTCGTGCTTACCAGGATCATATGTTCAGACTCGTTGCATCAAGAATCGAGACCACTTATGTTTTATGCATTAGAGTGTGCTATACCCACTATCTATGATTGGTGTACCTCATTGCTGGCCAATATGAAAGGTCAGCTGACATAGTGAAAACAAGGGAGTACGCGAAACTTCGGGTTTGCCTCTATTCTTTGCAGTTTATTTTTCGAGCGAGTTCCATTTCTGGGATCTAGAGTGGAGATCCTTCTGAGATAACCATGTGATCCAACCATGGCACGGTGAATCGAGGTCATGAGACGACATAGGGGAGGTAGGGTATCAATGACCTACAATGATGATTTTTTCTTCTGGTGGCGGCGACAAGTCATTGATCTGGAGGACTATCCCTGTGCGGGGATCGATTTCAGAGGAGATCCTGATATGCCACTTCCACTAGGGGCCACCTACGGTGATATAGGTAACAAGTTTTTAAATATTTCATTTTTTTGTATTTTTGTATTTAAGGAACAAAAATATATTTTTTTGGATGGTGTTTAAATATTAACTAGACACTTGTGTAATCGCAGACGTGGGTCCACGACGGCTAGAGGAATTTCTTCAACATAGACGGAGGAACCGGGGGGATGAGGCAGCGAGAGGAGAAGCAGAGAGGGTCCTACAAAACATGCAGGGCAACCTGTCTCGTTTGACACAGAGGATTCCTATGGTTCATGCAAAGGATCTACCCGAAGCCATGCAACGACAGGTGGTTGGTGTACCTAGAGCATGGGTACGACTCTTCCGACGTCTCACAAACACCTTAGTTTTCTACCATGACACACATCTGATGCCATAGGTATAGATGTCATGGGATATGTATATCGGCTGTATATGTGTATTGAGGGTTTTAGCCCTAATTTTGTAATATAAACACCATATTTTGAAATATATTTAAAGGAATCTTCGACTTTACTTACATATTACAATGTGTACATTGATTTAATGGTTTTCTTTGCTTTATTAATGTGACAAATGCCAATCTAAGACCTAATTAGCGTAGGCATCAGATAGATGATTAAAACTCCTAGGAATGTGATAATATGTAATAAAATCAAATTGTCATTCTAAAATATGTACCCGCAGGAATCGACGGAGTAAAGTAGGATCACGCACGCGATAACGACCGTTCAATTGACATACTACTAACTGGGGATCCAAACGAACTTCTAAAGAGTGAATACCATGCAAGATAACATCGCACAAAATTTCTATGATGGCGCTATATTCGACTAGATTATTCGTGGAAGGACCTAGGCATACGCCACCTGAAGACACCAACATACCCTCGGGTGAGTAAACCACCCAAGCGGTGGAAGCTAAGTTCCGTGTATGACGAATGGCTCCGTCTATGAATCCTAGGTAGACCAAAGACTCCATTGACATCTTCCAACAAAGGGAAAACTTGATAAGCAAGCTAAAGACAAAAGAAAAAAGGGGGAAAGAGACGTATATACACTAAATTTACATTAGTATACAAAGAGTTCCACCCAAGATTAGGGCTCAAGCGTAGTAGATTTTCAAGTAGAGCCCATTTCTGGGCTCAGCCAATTTATTTCCTTCATAATATTCCAACTCGTAGGCTCCTTTTTCTAGAACCTATCTCACGATGTAAGGACCATGCCACATGGGTTTAAAATTGCCTGCCCCTAGCGGTTATTTGGCTTGATCATATAAGAGGACCAAGTCACCCTCAACATACAATTGGCGACAGACAGACCTGTTGTACTAAATCTTGACACGTTTCTTGTTTGTCTCGATAGCCGTAAAGGTGTCCTGACGCTGCTCGTCAAGACTCTCTAGGTGCACAAGGCGTCGCTCTAATTATGAAGTGTCAGGTAGGAGATCGACTGCCAACTTGAGAGAAGGTATTTCTCATTCAATAGGAAGGATCGACTCCACACCATGCACTAACTGAAAAGTGGAAAAATCAGTCTTAACCGAGGTTCAGTATGCCCAAAGCACGAGATATAATAGCATGATGTGCCAATTGGAATTTCTCTGACTGACAGTTTTTTGCAAAATGATTTTGAGAGACTTGTTGACAGACTCTACTTGCCCATTTTCCTGGGGGTAATAAGGGGATGAATGAAAGTGTCTAAACCCCAGTTTAGATGCTAGTTCTACCATCATTTCATTCTGAAAGTGACTGCCATGATCAGTGAAAATCTAACTCGGGATACCAAACTGGGCGATAATTTGGTTGAACATGAAGAAGGCTATAGTCTTCCCATCATATTGTATGGTAGGCATGGTGTCGACCCACTTAGTAAAGTAGTTGATGACCATGATAATGTGTTGATTCCCCCCAGTCGAAGTTGGGTTGCAATCGACAAAATCTACGCCCCACTTGGTGAAGGGACCGACAATAATGACTAGGTGAAGAGGGGATGGATGCGAGCACATTTTCCGAGTGAACACCTGGCATGGGTGACACTTCTTAACCACCTCGATACAATCTTTAAATATAGTAGGCCATAAATAACCGGCTCATAGGATCTTTGGGCTATCGCAAGCTCGGATAGATGACCACCACAAGCCCCTTTGTGGAAATCATTTAGGACTGACTCGACTTCCTCGTGATTTAAGCAATGAAGCAAGATATTTTCTACTCCTCAGTGATACAACATGTCGCCGATGATGGTATACTTTTTGGCTTGGTATCTAACACACTGTCAATCATCTCGCGAGAGATGCTAAGATAAATTCAAGGTTTGAAGATATAAAACAATGTCTCCATACTAGGGGTTGGACGACGAGACAAGGAAAATGTGTTCATCCACAAATGAATCAAAATGGATAACATCCTCGTCTAATCATGGAAAATCAGATATTAACTCTGCAAAAACTAGCACTTTCTTGGACTTGGCCAAAGCAAAGTAGAGATCGAACTCTTGTAAGACAAAAATCCATTTATTATATTTCACACCTATGATACGCTTGGTAAGGACGTATTGAAATGGATTGACATCAACAACCACTGTAGTCTTGCAAAGAAATATATAGTGACGTAAATGTTGGACTGCGTGAACGACAACCAAAGCTAGATTTTCAATGTGAGAGTAATTAAGCTCAGGACCGACTAGATTTCGACTAAAATAGTAGATGACGTGCTCATGGAGATCATCATCCTCCTCAACTAGAACCATACCAATCATCTCTGCAGACGTGACAATATACAGTAAGTAATCTCTACTGTAATCAGGGGATTTTAGCAGAGGGGCCGATACCAAGGCTTTCTTCAAAGCGTCAAAAGACTCCTGGGCTCGCTCATCCCAAATAAAAGGCGTGTCCTTATTCAAGAGGCGCATGAAACCCTTAGTGATATTGGAATAATTCACTATGAAATGACATAGAAAGTTAGCTTTCCCCTGTAAACATTGAAGTTGTCTAATCGTGTGTGAGGGAGGCAACTGAAGTATTGCCTCAACCTTAAGAGGATCTACCATGATCTCGGTCTTGAAAACTAAAAATCCTAAGAGACGGCCAGACTTAACGCAAAAGATGAATTTGTGAGGGTTTAACCAGATTCTATAGTAACGACATCTTTGAAAAACTAGCCACAGGTGTATAACATGATCAACTCTCTTGCGAGAGTGAGCATCAAGATCATCAAGGTAGGCTTCGACTATGTGCTCGAGATTGTGAAAAGCGAAAGTCATGGCACGTTGGAGGGTTTCTTCGACATTTTTAAGGCCGAAAGGCATTTTCCGGTATGCAATAGTACCCCAAGGACATATAAATACCGTCATGTGTTGGTCCTCAGGTTTGATCTGGATTTGGTTATAGCCTGGAAATCCGTCCATAAAAGAAAATATCTCGCTTCCCGCACACTCCTCAAGAATATGATCAATGAAAGGCATGGGGAAGTTATCTTTAGGACAAGCCTTGTTCAGGTCACAAAAGTCCATACACACACGGATGGTTCCTTGCTTTTTATTCACAGGAATGGGGTTGGATACCCATTCGGTCAAGGGAACTAGGTAGATGAAGCCAACGTTAAGTAGCTTCTCCACCTCTACCTTAATAGCAGGGGCCTTCCTGGGATTTACAATTCTAAGACATTGTCAAACAGGTTTAGCATCTGGGTAAGTTATAATCTCATGTTTGAAAATACGAGGGTCGATCCCTAGAATCGCTTCATATGACCAAGCGAATACATCTCGAAATTCTTTGAAGAGTACGTTGTAGATAAAAATTTCTTCTGGAAAACAATCCACACCTATATTTACATTCTCAATCTTGCTAGGGGTACGAGAGATATCGATCGAGATGGTAGGAGAAATACTCGCCATATTTCCTTTGGTATAAATGCCGTGTGTATCAAGTGGAACTACGACATGACCGAATATCTCAATCAAGGTAGACCGAAAGTCATATTGCTTGATTCTTTCAAGACTTGGGAGAAAATAAGATCGATGATGCATATCCTCCCAAGGTCTCTCAGAACCATTCATGGCTTCGAGGATGGATTCATCCGAAGGAAAAGTATCATCTAAGAAATCACGTGAACAAGAAAACGAGGTGGCCCATACATGCCTAATAACATGATCCTCCTCGTCCGTTTGTGAGGTAATAGGATTGGGATCGACAAAAGAGTCAAGAACAACTTGATACATAATCTCTGCTACTGATAGTGGCATAGACATGCCATCATGCAACTGACCTTCACTCGACGAATTTGGAGAAGGTAGGGTCCATGGATCACTAAGATAGGAAGTGCGGAAAGGAATGGACCTCCATGCTAAAGCATGATTACTAGACATGGCATAAACATGGTGAATCGGTGCTAAGAAGTCGAAGGTACCCATGAGGGAAGAATACATTCCAATGCCGATATTTTTAGTTGTTGGCTGAGAATTGTCGATCATAGGGATCGACTGTCCAACAGATGCATTAGGACTAGAGTACGCAAAGGATAACTGGTCGATAGTCACGATCTCCCCTTAATGAGTAAAACAAAGTGTATGGAATACGAATGATACGACACCAACCATAGAATAGGTCCAATTGCAACCTAGTAACAGGTTATAATCAAGAGGCGCATCAACTACCTCTACCTCCACCTCTACCATCTTCCCACCTAATTGGACCAAAAAGGCAGGGATAATTCTGTGAGGGCGGAAGGAATGACCGTTAAATGCAGTCAACATGTTCGACGACTTGGAAAGGGTCAAAGAATCGAGAGATTTCCAATAGACCAAGGACATCACGTAGGTGGAAGCACCTTTATCAACGACTGCTCATTTGATAGTATACTTGGAATAATCCACATGGATTTGGAAAGCCACATGGTAAGGTAAGTGAGGCTTCATATTTTTGACGTCAAACTTGATAACTTTCGAGCCACTAGGTTCTAGAGATCCTAAGGTAGAGAGTAAGGTGTTCCTCTATGATGGACATGTCTAGAGTACCTCCAAAGTCGACATCACACAAGGGGTTTGGCCCAGATCCTCAACGATAGAGTAGTTCTGGGTGGCTCTAGCATTATGGTTGTGAGTAGAGCGCTTGAATACTCCTTTCAAAATATGAGGCAATGGCTCTGGTTTCTCAATCTATAGGTTCATCTCCGGAAGGGGAGGAGGAGATTCTAGATCGATACTAGATTTTGAAGAGCTATAATATCGAGAACGGGTGGCTATATCAATTTTTGCGTTGACCATATTGATACAAACATGGTTGCCATCTTGCGACGATGGGTTTTGACTTCCACCGGGTGCATTTCTGGCATTCTAAGAGCTCGAGGATAAGTGTTGGTTGTGAGGGAAATGATTTGTCAGCACAATGGGCAGTAGATTTAAAAGCCTTGCAGCCTCCGCGAGTTTGGGGCATAAATGTGTAAGGTGGTCATAGATACAAATAATACAAGGAAACTTCACCTTGCATTTATCTTTATTTCCCTCTCCAACATTATCATTCTGCTTCCCATTATTATCTTTGTCCTTGGGTTTGTTACCATTCTTTCCACTCTTGCGATTGTTTTGACCTTTCCTTTTATTCCCATTTGGTTGCTGGTCAGCATTTGGGTTTTTTGACGATTGCATAGAATGTACATCTTCCAACTGGGTGGGTTTGGAGGATGCAGACGAAGTTGATCCTCCGGCAGACTTCATTTCCAAGTCTGTGGAATTTACATTGGTGGACCCTACAATGCCACTAGCATAAGGTCTAGGTTTTTTCCTAGGATCGTAATTTGATCGCGGTGCTTCTGGAAGAAGGTGATTTAACATCCCAGACTGAGCATATATTAAATCTAACTGCTAGGCTTTAAAGATAGCTTCTTCCTCGTTGGAGACCCCAGAAGTAGAAACATCCTTCTAGATAGGAGGGTGAAAAGACTTTAGGAACCATTCTAGGAGAAAGGTTGGGGGTATAGGAGTCTTGATGAACTTCCTCCGTCTACGCCATTCCTGGATATGATCCAAGATGTGAGTAGTGGTGTCCTGGCATAAATTTGACAACAGTTTGAGGCCATCATCATAATGAATGGGCAATTGAAGGTGATTGAGAAAGGCCACTACCAACTGATTAAATGACCAATATGTCTCCCTAGGTAGCTCAATGTACCATTGTGAAGCAACTCCAATCAGAGTGCATTGAAACAATCGTAATCTAATAGAATCATGGTTCAGTGAATTCAATGAGCACCAAAGGTGAAAGGTAGTAACGTGTTCACCAGGATCCTCTCCATTCTTACCCTCAAACTTTGGAATGTATGAAGGAAGTTTGGTGGGGATGGGGGGCCATGTGGGATGACTCACTGGGTCGTTCATTAACTTAGACAAGTTTGGAATATTGAGCGTGGCTAGAAAGGGAGACGAGGTTCCGACATATGGCCTCATCCTCCTTTGAAATATTGTGTGTTGGGAACTGCATTCCACCCAGGATTATGGTAAGAACCAAATCCTTGTACGAAATTATAAGGTCCTCCTCCGGGCTTATTTGTATAGGGTGGGTTGGGCATCATTCCAGCAGGAATGTTCTGATAAGGATTGTAAAAATTTCCCCTAGAAGTATTAGATCCGAGATGGGGTTTATGAAAACTGCCCCCAATCGGATTGGATCTGGGTTGGGGGTTTCCCAAAGTGTAAGACTGACCTCCTCCAGGTGGGAACCCAGAGGATTGAAGTGTATTCGTCATGCCAAAATTATTGGTTGGAATCGACACCGAGGAGGTAGGGGTATAGGGTGGAACCTGTCCACCAGCTATGTTGCTCCATCCAACCGTAGAAGGATTAGAACCGGGGTTAAAATCATGGACACTTCCTATACAAGGATTCATTTCGGGGATATGAGAACCACCAAACGAAAAAGGAGTGTAACGAGGTGTAGTGCCCCCAAGTCCAAGGCTAGCTTTAGGGCCAACAGTTGGGATGGCAGTTGAAAACTGCAAAGTGAAGTTAGGCATACCATAAGAAAATGGAATAGAATCCATAGGGATGGACTGAACATTGTAACTCGACGAGTGACCAAAACCCCCAAATGGGTTAGAGACAAGAGAGAAAGCATTAACTACAGGCCGAGCTATAGTACTGGTATAAGTCTCTGACACTACAACTGTAGCGGCTGTAGGAGTCGAAGGGGTGCCATTAACTATAGTGGGTATGGGAGTCGAAGAACTCCCAGTGTTTTGAAGACTAGACTCAGTACTCATCCTTGTGGAACCACAAGTCTAAAAGGTGGGTATGTGTGTACCATGCCTAAAAACTCTACGCCTTTTAGAAGTAAAGAACCCGAAATATGGTGGTAACTGTAACAACCGACGAGACCGGTGGGGAAGCTAGTCTGAATCTACGATGAATTATGACTCTACAAAATAAAACTATATCCTAAGGCCAACTAGTAGTCAAAAAGAATACCAAAAAGTCAAACGACCAATATGCATGCAAATGGGCTAAAGTGGCTGAGTGGCCTCCCTCTCTAAAGAAGGTATGTCTCATCCAAGAGGGACTCGAGACTCCCCGCTAAAGTTTGGAGGTAACATAATCGGTTATAGGGGTCCTCATGTGCTTAAAAACTAGTCGGTTAGATTCCCCAGAGAGATAATCCTCCATAAAGGCTGTGTGCTGTCCAACCCCTATCTGACCTAGGGTACAAGCAGAATAACCTCTGCAAGTAACCTATGAGATACCTAAGTCAAGCAACTAATAAAACATTGTATAACCGATGCACAGGAGATCAGTTGTAAGTTCGGATCACCGTATGAGCAGGGTAGAAAATCCTGAAACCTTGAAAGCACCGCCTCTCATAGAGGTATGGGTACTAGAAAGATACCCAAATACGAATAAATCCATAGAAATATCTCTGATGCTAGGTGAGTATCCAGGGGTTATCCCTTCAACTGACTTCGTGCAACCTCGTGATTAACTCCAGTGTGAGTGGAGCCTCCTGATATTACCAATTATAAAATGGAATTCTCAACTCTCTGTCTCAGACACATATGTTGATATAATTGCCTTGGAGAAGTTTACTCACAAAATCCTATTCCAAGGCAGTGAATCCTAGACTAGTTTGTGCACCCTAAAATAAAATCGTGACTAATCAATTTTAGTTTAAAGTGCAAATTTTATTGGCCATGATTACTCAAAAAGTTATGGAAGCGAAACTCATGATGTTATGACTCTGCAAGAAGATAAATATGAATATAATGCAAAGTCTATCTTTAACTTTTCAATGAATGATATGCTAATAAAAACAATGCAATTTTCAATTTCAACTCTGCAATTCAGAAGTAAAATGCAATCTTTCGCTGAATGCACTAAGATAATGATAAAGGTTCAAAGGCAAAAATGCTAACCAATGCAAAATGCCTATTTTTTTGTATTTTCAATATTTTAAAGAGAAAATGCATGGACTAAAAAGCAACTTGATATATAAATTCTACTATGTATAAACGAAATAACTTCAAGAAGAGTATCAAGCATCCGAGCAAATAGCCCAGGGTTCAAGGACAAACCAAAAATGAAAAACAATGAGAAAGACTATGCCCAAAAATTCAACTCCCAACAACTTTCCTGTCAACCCAAAGAATCTCAACATGCACTACAGAGACCTAAGAAGGCTCAACAATCATCAAATCCTACCCAACAATAACTAAACCAATAAAACAAGCAAGGGAAAGTGGTATACGTGACTGTTCAGGGAAACAGGGTGTATATACGCATCTAGCAGTGAGACAAGACATGTGTGTATGTGACTGTCAAGGTAATAGGTGCATACATGCTTGAAAACAAGGCTAGACAAGGGTAAAAAAGATGAAAACTCAGACCTAGAGTGAACATAATCTGTCAAGAAGTGATACGGCAAGAAACACAAAGGAAAAAGAGCAATGCAAGGAGAAAAAATACTTCAACCCTTAGAAGGAATATCTCTCCCCAGCGGAGTCACCGATTCTGTTATGAGGGAAAAACTCTCTATGGCCAAGGGTAAACCAAAACAGATAGGTATGACTGCAGAAATTAACTCAATTCCATTGTATGTTATATAAACTAATGTGCAAGACAAGAAAGAGGCCTACCTCGATCCAACATTCGATGATGTTCCACCGTTAAGCACTTCGACCCAAAGCTTTATACCTGCAATAATTTCTTAACAAACAAGCATAGAAAGTACATGGTGATAGTATAAAGGGGTTAGCACGTTAGATAACATAATCCATTGATAAACATTACAAACATTCCCATGGATAATAATCATATATTTTCACGATACCAATAGGATGGGAAATGAGTGTTTCTATTAATAATTGATCAACAAAAGTGACAACATTACAGACTTCAATGTCGGCATGGTTCGAAACCAAGAAACCAAGTTCTTTCCAACTGGGCCTCCACCACTTCAATCCTCCACCAAAGGAAAGCTCATAGGAGAGAGACAATGGGGTTCTCTCAACAATAGGGAAATATCTCGGGGTCTGAACACTATGTTCAAACTTGAGGGACAAAGGGATGCAGACTCAATATGAAGTAATTTCTCCAGAGTAACTTTGCTCTCAAATTTGAATGCTTTCTCCTCTTTTCCATAGCTCGGAATTATGCTTTTATAGTCTTCAAAATGCAACTGAAGGGCCGAGTCAGAACATTTCCAATATGTGGAAGGCCAAGGATCAGAGATCTCCCGTCGTGATATGGAAGCCCAATTCCATTTTTTATTTTCTGGCACAAATCCTGATGTACACGGGCTGTAGTGGAGCGACCTGCATATACACATGATGTATAGTAGATAGGGTGCGTATATGTGGAAAAATGTGTATTTTTGGCTCTAGATTCATCAAAAAGGGATGAAAAGTCTGCATAGGGAAATGGAAAAAGGCCCTCTGTGCAAGATAACAATGGTGGGGCAAATCTTACTATAACAAGGGGCAAGGATGGAGAGGTCAACCCTCTCTTGATATTGGAGGATTGTATCTTCCTCTTGGAGGTTTATCCCTCCCTTTATATTTGGAAGATGTAGCTACCTTTGGAAGTCATTACTTCCCTTGAACAATAACTATTAATTATTTCTCATATATTGTGCATGATGTATTGTGGTGTAACTCTTATTCATTGCTCATTGGATATAATTGAATGGTTTAAGTATAAGTTGAAAATGTTTTTAAATTGTACTTGATATACTGATTCACCCCCCTCTTAGTATCAACAATTGGTATCAGAGTGGGTTACCTTCAGTACAATTTAACCATTGGAAGGAAGATCCTAAGAAGAAATGGAAGACAAAATTCCAAATGGGATTCCACCATTTGATGGAAGTTGTTAGCGACCAAAATATAATGGAATTTTGAGAGCGTTTTCATCTCTCTCTATTTGACTTATTTCTTTCTTCAGAATAATGGCCAGTGTCTCAATCTTTGGTTTTGCCCTTTTGACCTACAAAATCAAAATGGTTAGTTCACCTAAACTTCCACTTATAATACTTTCAAATAAAAATTATTATTTTGTATTTTTGTGAAAGTAGTGGGTGCTCAAAGTGATCTAATAATAAAGTCCAACTCTACCAAGTTACGAGTCATATGCCAAGCTACGAGTTAAGGCACAAAGTCAATTCTCATTCTTAGTCACAAATCATATTAGGTAACTTTGAGGGGCTCACTGGTCATTTCTTATGTCCACGAGTCCTTGCTAACCACAAGTATAAGCTATCAAAATACTAAAACTCCCTTTATATCTAAGTCTAAGACTATTGGGTTTGATGGTTTGCTTTAAAATCTATTCCATGAATTAACTTATCTACTAAACCATTTAATATGCCATATTCCAAGTCATATGTTATACTGTCTCACATGCTAGCTGCACATTCAAATTCAAAGCCACGAGTCATTTACAAACTAAGAAACAAGTCGACAATAAGGGTCAAGCCAGGAGTTAACACGCAGTCCCAATATACATTACCAAATAGACATGTCAAGTCAAACTTCCAATTTGCATAGCAAGCGCAGAGTTAAGCCTAACTTCAATGTCATGAGTCAAGCACTAAGTCGACATTTCCATCATAAGCATTAAGCTCTTTTTGGTTTTGTATCGATACACCGATTGAAAATCTTTCTGCCAGGTGCCCGATTTGCAGGCAGAAGAATGTATGCGCAAATGTTTGTGATTGAAGATAGCTCAGCTTTTGGAACATTTCATAGTTGAAAGCATCAGGTCACATGCAAATTGAGTCATGAAGAAAATCCACGAAGGAGTTCAAGATGTCTTGCGCCAAGCATTATGTGCCGAAGGAAACCGTGTGCAGTAGATTCCTTGTGGTCTCTACAGTATTCGATCAGTTCACAGAGAGGCCAATTAAGCCCGTGATGTTTACAAAGTGGGAAGAAAATTTTCTTGATTCTGCACATGTCCATGGAAATCTGTATAGCAGTAGTGGAGGCAATGGTTAATGCATGGAACATATGCTCGTGTGCCCGACTTAATGGAGGTATGCGCCACAAATGGAAAAGGTTGATGCGTGCGGTCTTGAGATCCATTTTCCGCATGCAACATTGTTTGTGAATACACATGTGAGGTTATGTCTAACATGATTCAGAGAAAGAATATCAGTGCCATATATATTTATAATTCCTTTCCACATCCTACTATTTCCAATGCTTGGGAGACTCTACAATGATCTCTAGTATATTTTAGAGAGAAACCAGTGGGAATCAACGCTGCCATGGATCATTCAAACGAAGTACTGAATTATAATCAGGTATTTGTAAGGGACTTTATTCCAAATTCTTTGGCATTTTTATCAATGGTGAATCGGAGATAGTATAGAATTTCCTCTTGAAGACTCTTCGAATTTAGGCATGGGAAAAACAAATAGCTCATTTCACATTAGAAGAAGGGGTTATGCCTGCTAGTTTTCATACAATGATTGCAGATTTTGGGGAGAATGCAATAGGGAGAATTGCTTCTGTTGATTCTGGATCTTAGTGGATCATCCTGTTGCGTGCATACATAAATCTACTGGAGATCATTCACTAGCAGATATGCCCGACTGTCAACAAGGAATGAGAATGGGAATTTATGGTTATCCAATTGAAATCTAGGCATTGATTTACATGGCACTTATATGTGCTCGATAATTTATTAAATCATAAATTGGAGGAAAATAATTTGTAGAGCGAATTGACAAGCATTTTTAGCTTGACTTTCAACAACTCAATGACATCTATAGATATAAAACATAGGAGTATTCTCACACTTCTAGTGTACAAAGATAGTGATATTATCACAAGTTCAGGGATACTCCTATATTTGTATGAGATATGCACAACACAGGAAGTTCATGCAATGAAAAATCATGATTGAAACACAACAAACAAATCAAATGAGCAGCCTTGAAGATCAAGAAGCTTGGAAAACACAATTTTGATGTTTTGAAGGAGTCTTACAAAGACTGCCTTTTTAGTGTCTAGTCGGGCTTGCACAGGCATCTTTAGCAGTTGAAAACGACTTTCGGTGGCTTAAACACTGTAAATTTTTCTCCCAAGCCACCGAAAGCGCAGAGACTGATAGAGAGCTCTTAATTTTTCCCATATCGGGTCTTCTTGTTTCCAAATCACATGGGAATGATTTTAAATGAAAGATAAATATTAAAAGGATACAGATCAATATCCCTTTCTAGATTTTAAGGCATATGTTAAGGTAAACAAGATAAAAAGACTTTCTATTTTTGGTCAACAAGCACCCAAATGTCAAAGAAGGAGTTCAAAGTGCTCAGTCATGCTGTTGAAGATGTCAAAGAATTTTGGAGTTGTCGAAGTTTGCAGAAAAAGACTTGATAAGGGTTTTACCCTCATTTTAGGATTAGATCCTATATATCATATTATTTGATTTTGTTCTATTATTAGAATTTTAGATCCATTTTAATGGGATCTTAAACTTTGATGTAAAGAATATAAAGTATATTGTTTTGAATGGCTGAGGGGTTCGATTTTGAGTTCTAAACTATGTTGATATTGTGATTAAGACTCTTTCTATAATATATTAAGCCTGCATGCTTCTTTCATTGTTATTGTCAGATCTTCTCTTCTATTTTTGTTCTATGCTTATGAGTTGAATTATATTCTCTATCTATGTTATATAATCCATTGGTGACTGTCATCTCACTATATGATTATTGACCAAAGGATCATAAGTAATATTACTATTTTCTTGACCCATCATATGTATTTTTTTATATGCCTATGTTCTAGTTGAGGTGATTAGTTTCTTGTCCATTTGATACACTACCTATCTGATAATATCTCTTGAAGGCCCTGCACTGTTTGAATATGCCTAGACAGTCTTGAATATACAAATCTAGTAAGTTAGATATTCATCTTGATCCAACATTACCCATCATTGAGTGAACCATTACAAGAATAGTTAAGTTACCAGGCATCTTTGAGATACAACCTAGAAGAGTTTGCTGGAGTGATAACATAAGCAATTTTGAATACTAGAGTAATAGAATGGAAACTTAATTGAAATCTCTCGGGGAAGATGTTTGGTTCTTAGTTGCTTTAGGATACAATTCTTTGAAGAAACCAAAGACTGCAACTTAGAAGGAAGCAAAAAGGAACAACAAATTGGCAATAGATACCATCCTGGATGGATTGACAAATTCAGTGAAATCAACGGTGGGATCAAGTGCATCATCAAAAGCGATTTGGGACAAGATACAAGACCTTTATGCAAGGGAAGAAGCAACAGAAGAAGAATAAGTTGAAGCAAATTACACCATCTCAGATTTCAAAGAAGCAAATAGAGGTCATATATTTTGATTTAATTGTGAAGGAGTAGGACATGTTGAATTTGAATGTCCTCATCCAAGTATTTAAAGAGATGACACTGAAGAAGAAAAGTCCAATGAAGAAGAATAAAATCATGAAGCATAAATTATTCAACAAGAAGATGAGAATCTTAAAAAAATGAAGCATGTTGAGATTGAAAATAGCAAGCTCAAAGACACGCATAGAAAACTAAGAAGTGAATTGGGTAGTTGTGAAAAGACAGTTGCAAGCTTGAAGAAACAATTAGAAGACTTTGAGAAACTAGGAGAAGAAACCATTTCCTTGAAAACTCTACTCGAAGAAGAAATAAGAATAGGAGAAGTAAGGAATGTACAAATGATGAAGAAAGAAGAAGATTGTGAGAAACTTGAACAATAAGTTGTCTCATTGAGGAAGAGATTAAGAAACTATCAAGTGCCAAATGAATTAACACATCTTGGATGCATGGGTGAAAATTCATACAAAGAATATGCAAATACCAATAAGAAGGTTGAATAAAGAGCTACACAGACAGTTGATGAGAAGTGGTCCAGGATACCATAAAGAAGGAATGATTACAAAAGAGATGAATATCCAAGAATACCTCCTACCTTAAGGAATCAGAGAAGCTTCAATCAGTATGAAGGAAACTACAGAAGAGTAGATCATGAACTCAGATGGACTACATCACAAAGAAGGTCACTTACTCCAAGGTATCAAAATTTCTTTCTTGGTTATTGTTATACTTGCAAAAATTTTGGACATAAGAAAATTAATTGCAGAATCAATGAAAGGAACAGATACTCAAGAAACATGAATGGTGTAAATAGAAGATATGTAAATAATCGTTGATTTGTAAACATAAGTTATAATTCATTTTCCCCATTGATGGACAAAAATATTGTATGCTACAAATGTAATTATCTTGGTAACAAAGCACAAGATCACAGATATATGAATGAAGATGTCCCTATGGAAACCACAGTATGGAGAAGGAAAGATGTACCAAACAATGAATATTTTCTAATAGCATTGACCACTGAAGAATGTAAAGAAGAATATGAATGGTACATAAACAATGGATGTTCTCCACACATGACTAGGGATCAAGACAAATTCATCAATTTGAAGAGAAAGGATGGCAATGTTGCATTTGGAGATGACTCATATGCCAAAATACTTGGAGAAGCTGTAGTAGAGCTTGGAAGCAAAAATGTAAAAGCAAAGAATGTCCTATTGGTTGAATACTTGAAGCATAATCTACTTAGTGTTAGTAAAATGTGTGATCAAGGATACACTCTTACGTTTGACGCCTGAAAATGTAAAATCGGTTAAAATAACTCAGGAAGATTGGTTGCAACAACAACAAGAAGACTGAACAACATATAAATCCTAGACATGAAGAAGAGAGAGAAGACATAAGCCACACAAAAGGACTCCAAGGAAGAAAAATTCCCAAAGATCAGAAATAAGGATGAAGTATTATTGAGTGCCACATGTTTAGGGGTAGCAACCGGAAAGAAGAGAGTTACCTTTTGTCATTAAAATCAGGGGGAACATCCCTACCCTTTTCCATTGATGTCAAAGGGGGAGAGAAATTGGGATCATGATGATAGGGGGAGCATGAGTATTTCCATCAATGACAAAGGGGGAGATTGTTGGAATATTTTTTGTTGTTATTGATGTCAACCCTAGTCATTGGTTTTGGACCGCGAGATTGATGAAGGTATTTGGACATGAAGGACAATGTACATGCAGAAAAAAAACTGATGGATGGATAATATACATCATGTTATTTATGGTGGTAGGTGGCACATCACGTGGATCCTCATGGTTGAGGAGAAATGAATTTTTGAAGATGACAAAGTGAATTGAAGAAGGAAGTACATGTAGGCCCTGAAGATAATTAAAAAACATAATTACAAAATAAGAAAGTGTCAGGTCCACCTTAATGTTAAAAGGAAGTGACATAAATGGTATAAATAAATATCATTATACATTCATTTTATACACAAGTCTAATTTCAGAGGAAATCATAAGTAAATAAGGTCGGATTTCAAGGGAGGATGAAGTCTTTTGGTGATGTGTTCTAAGGTATGTTATTTACAGGTCATCTTACCATTTTTTCTATAACGTTTTTTATAGAACGATTCATATGGTGAAATTGATATGGTATTGGGAAGACATATCAAGGTACCTGTGGTAAAAGTTTCATCTCTTGATTCTCTATAATTATGGATATGTACTCTAGGGAAGATAGGGTTTTTGACCAGTCTTGAAGCTAGTCATAAAGAGGTGTTTCGGGTAAAACAATCATAACTTATTCATAGAGAATAAAAATTAAGTGAGACCAATTTCATTGGAAAGAGTACAGACTTTAGTTTCTTGTATGTGAATTTTAGAATCTGATGTTAAATATTGAGCACGGGGCAGTCTGCACAAGTTCGCTCTCTTGAATAAACCAGAATTGAATAAAGTCTACCATTATTTCTATAACTTATTTTTAGGGAGGATTAAAGGAGTGAAACTTGGAGGAGTTTCATAGAATACATTGAGTAATATTATATATAGGATCAGAGTATTCTAATAATTGAATAATTACAGAAGTTGAAGAAATCTCAGGAAGCATTATCATTCTCTATGTGATGGTTGGTTGATGGTGATGATTTAATGTAAAGTTTTATTATCTCTCATATATTCTTGGGTGGAAGGAAGGGGAAAGGATGGAGAGGTCAACCCTCTCTTGATATTTGAGGATTGTATCTTCCTCTTGGAGGTTTGTCCCTCCCTTTATATTTGGAAGCTGTATCTAACTTTGGAAGTCATCACTTCCCTTGAACAATAACTATTGATTATTTCTCATATATTGTGCATGGTGTATTGTGGTGTAACTCTTATTCATTGCTCATTGGATATAATTGAATGATTTAAGTATAAGTTGAAAAGGTTTTTAAATTGTACTTGATATACTAATTCACCCCCCTCTCATTATCAACAATTGGTATTAGAGCAGGTTACCTTCAGTACAATTTAACCACTGGAAGGAAGATCCTAAGAAGAAATGGAAGACAAAATTCCAAATGGGATTCCACCATTTGATGGAAGCAATTTTGAATACTACAGTAATAGAATGGAAAATTACTTGAAAGATCTTGGGATAGATGTTTGGTTCTCAGTTGCTTAAGGATACAATGCTTTGAAGAAACCAAAGTCTGCAACTCAGAAGGAAGAAAAAAGGAACAACAAATTGGCAATAGATACCATCCTGGATGGATTGAAAGATTCAGTGAAATCAAAGTTGGGATCATGTACATCATAAAAAGAGGTTTGGGACAAGCTACAATACCTTTATGCAAGCGAAGAAGAAAAAGAAGAAGAAGAATAAGAAGTTGAAGCAAATTACAACATCTCAGATTTCAAAGAAGCAAATAGAGGTCAGTTCTTTTGCTTTAATTGTGAAGGAGTAGGACATGTTGAATTTGAAGGTTCTCATCCAAGGATTGAAAGAGATGACACTGAAGAAGAAAAGTCCAATGAAGAAGAATAAAATCATGAAGCATAAATTATTCAACAAGAAGATGAGAATCTTAAAAAATTGAAGCATGTTGAGATTGAAAATAGAAAGCTCAAAGACACACATAGAAAACTAAGAAATGAATTGGGTAGTTGTGAAAAGATAGTTGTAAGCTTGAAGAAACAATTAGAAGACTTTGAGAAACTAAGAGAAGAAACCATTTCCTTGAAAACTCTACTCGAAGAAGAAAGAAGAATAGGAGAAGTAAGGAATGTCCAAATGATGAAGAAAGAATAAGATTGTGAGAAACTTGAACAAAAAGTTGTCTCATTGAGGAAGAGATTAAGAAACTCTCAAGTGCACAAATACTTAACATATCTTGGATTCATGGGTGAAACTTCATACATAGAATATGCAAATACCAACAAGAAGGTTGAAGAAAGAGTTACACAGATAGTTGATGAGAAGTGGACCAGGATACCAGAAAGAAGGAATGATTACAAAAGAGATGAATATCCAAGAAGACCTCATACCTTCAGGAATCAAATAAGCTTCAATCAGTATGAAGGAAACTACATAATAGTAGATCATGAACTCAGATGGACTACATCACAAAGAAGGTCACTTACTCCAAGGTATCAAAATTTCTTTCTTGGTCATTGTTATACTTGCAAAAATTTTGGACATAAGGAAATTAATTGTAGAATCAATGAAAGGAACAAATATGCAAGAAACATGAATGGTGTAAATAGAAGATATGGAAATAATCATGGATTTGTCAACATAAGTTATAATTCATTTCCCCCATTGATGGACAAAAATATTGTATGCTACAAATGTAATTATCTTCGTCACAAAGAACGAGATTGTAGATATATGAATGAAGATGTCCCTATGCCAACCACAATATGGAGAAGGAAAGAGATTCCAAACAATGAATATTGTTGAATAGCATTGACCGCTGAAGAATGTAAAGACGAATATGAATGGTACATAGACAATGGATGTTCTTCACACATGACTGGGGATCAAGACAAATTCATTAGTTTGAAGAGAAAGGGTGGCAATGTTGCATTTGGAGATGACTCATCTTCCAAAATACTTGGAGAAGGTGTAGTAGATACTGGATGCAAAAATGTAAAAGAAAAGAATGTCCTGTTGGTTGAAGACTTGAATCATAATCTACTTAGTGTTAGTAAAATGTGTGATCAAGGATACACTCTTATGTTTGACTCCCAAAAATGTAAAATCAGAGAAAATAACTTAGGAATATTGGTTGAAATTGCAACAAGAAGACCGAACAACATATAAATCCTAGACATGAAGAAGAGAGAGAAGAAAAAAACCACACAAAAGGATTCCAAGGAAGAAAAAGTCCCAAAGACCAAAAATAAGGATGAAGTATTATTGAGTGCCACATGTTCAGGGGGAGCAACCCCAAAGATGAGAGTTACCTTTTGTCATTAAACTCAGGGGGAGCAGCCCTACCCTTTGCCATTGATTTCAAAGAGGGAGAGAAATTGGGATCATGATTATAGGGAGAGAATGAGTGTTACCATCAATGACAAAGGATGATATTGTTTAAAGATTGGTTGTTGTCATTGATGTCAACCCTAGTCATTGGTTTTGGACCGCAATATTGATGAAGGTATTTGGACATGAAGGACAATGTACATGCATAAAAAAACCCATGGATGGATAGTATACATCATGTTTTTTTCGATGGTAGGTGTCACATCACGTGGATCCTCATGGTTGAGGAGAAATGAATTTTTGAATATGACAAAGTGAATTGAAGAAAGAAGTACATATAGGCCCTTAAGATAATTAAAAAAACGAATTACACAATAAGAAAGTGTCAGGTTGGCCCTAATGTTAAAAGGAAGTGACATAAATGGTATAAATAAATATCATTATACATTGATTTGATACACAAGTCAAAGTTTAGAGGAAATCAGAAGTAAATAAGGTCGAATTTCAAGGGAGGATGAATTGTTTTGGTGATGTGTTCTAAGGTATGTTATTTACAAGTCATCTTACCATTTTCGCTATAAAGTTTTTTGTAGAACGATTTAGATGGTGAAATTTCTATGGTATTGAGAAGACATATCAAGGTACCTGTGGTAAAAGTTTAAACGTTTTATTCGCTATAATTATGGAGATACACTGTGTGGAAGATAGGGTTTTTGTCCAGTCTTGAAGCTACTCATAAACATGTGTTCTGGGTAAAACAATCATAAATTCTTCATAGAGAATACGAATGAAGTGAGACCAATTTAATTGGAAAGAGTATGGACTTTAGTTTCATGTGTACGAGTTTCATAATCTGATGTTAAATATTGAGCGCAGGGCATTCTGTACAAGTTCGCTCTCCTGAATAAACCATAATTGAATAAAGTCTACCATTCTTTCTATAACTTATTTTTGGGGAGGATTCAAGGAGTGAAACTTGGAGGAGTTTCAGAGAATACATTGAGTAATATTATCTACAAGATCAAAGTATTCCAAGAATTGAATAATTACAAAAGTTGAAGAAGTCTCAGGAATCATTATCAGGCTCTATGTGATGGTTGGTTGATGGTGATGATTTAATGTAAAGTTTTATTATCTCTCATATATTTTTGGGTGGAAGGAAGGGGCAAGGATGGAGAGGTAAACCCTCTCTTGATATTGGAGGATTGTATCTTCCTCTTGGAGGTTTATCCCTCCCTTTATATTTGGAAGTTGTAGCTACCTTTGGAAGTCATTACTTCCCTTGAACAATAACTATTGATTATTTCTCATATATTGTGAATGGTGTATTGTGGTGTAACTCTTATTCATTTATCATTGGATATAATTGAATGATTTAAGTATAAGTTGAAAAGGTTTTTAAATTATATTTGATATACTGATTCATCCCCCTCTTAGTATCAACAATATTATGTGTTTAATTGTTGTGTTTTACTCTGAGTACGAGAATAGACTTATATACTACTGTAATGGAGTTTATTAGCTGCATTCCACGTATGTTTTAGAATTTTGTAGATGTATTTAATTAACGGTAACAAATAATACCTAGATCTGGTTGTATTTTGTAGTTGAAATCTACAGGAAGTTAATTAGATAGCAGGAATTTTATTTTTTACGAGTTTTCTACATGTAATGGGCTTCAATTGAGCTCGAGGATGTTACATTATGGTATAAGAGCATCTGGTTTAAACACTGAGATTTTATTGACCGAAACAAGTGCAAATTGGGAAAATTCGTGGTTGCATATTTAAGTCTGTGCGAATTTGGGGGAGAAATGGTGAAAAATCAGAGAAAAATTCCCAAATCCATGAGTAAAAGTCAAGTGTTGGATCCAATCTGTAAAGTTGTAGAGCCAAATTTGACTTCGAATGCTCAAATTTCATGTTTTAATGGCCGCTATAGAGTTGCAATGATTTTGGTTAATTGACGGTTGAGATTGCGTTTGATATCGTGATCAATGAACCAAATTCACTTTGATAAATTTAAAAATTTATAAGGTTTCGACTGTTTGGAAGGTCGAGTAGATCAACAACCGGGATTCATTTCGATCATTGGAAAGAGGATATAGATTGATAGTTTGGATCAGTTTTCGGAGGTTGGGAAGCTGGAGCTGATTGACGGTCAAGATAATATTGGCTTGGAGATCGACGATCCAGATTTACTTGGGATTTGGTCAAAATTTCCAAGTGTTGAAGTTCACCAACATAATTCATCGACAACCGATGGCTGGGTCACCCGGTTTGGCGAAGAGTCTTGATCAAGCAAAGGAAATATTCGATGGTCGATAATCAAGCGTCAATTTTTTTTTATGAAGTATGATAGATCAACGATCAAGATCATTTCAAAATGAGAAATCGACAGTCCAAATTCATCGGGGTTTTGGTAAACAATTTCTAAGTGTTAGATTTGAGCATGATAAATTACCGAATGCTGATGGGACGATGGTTGGGTGTCAAACGATTTGGTGAAGTGTTTTGATTGAGCAAGATAAATTGTTGGGGGCCGATGGGCCAGTGGTTAGGTGTTGACTGATTTGGAGAGGTGTTCTGGTCATCCAAGAGAAACAACCAATGGACAATGAATGGAACAAGGTGATGAAATATCATGCCACATCAACATCCACGTAAGCTAAGTTGACACCTTGGTATGACATTTCATGCCATGCCAAAATCCACTTGTCATGTCATGGAATCGATTTCTACGTCATCCAAGAAATGGCTGATGGATGACGGTTGGGTTGATTGAATTGGAGAAGTGTTTTTTCGATCAATAGGGACCTCCGACGACCGACGAACGAAGGTCGGGTTGACTGATTCAGAGATTTGTTGCAAGTGGTTTCCAAGATAAATAATTGATGATTGATGTCCAATGGCTAGGTGTCGGGGAGATTTGTGAGAAAGTTCATTTTTCCAAAGAGAATCGTCGATTGAACGATCATTGATGGAGCTCATATCAACTGTATATATTGTTTTAAGTTGCCGATCAATGGTGGAAATTGATCTGCGGGGTTTGGAAAGGATTAGTGGATCAAAAAATGATATCTCGCCATATTTAAGATTGACAAATTATATTTAAAATACTGTTATAACAATAAATTAATTATTTTTGTATGAAATTTTCTGAATTTTTCATATTTTTGAAAGTCATTAACTTGCATGGCGATTTTGAGGCCTTAAGCGATGATTTTAGCCAATAAAAACCCAAAATATAAGAGTGTAGCAAGGTACACTTTGTCTTTATAGAGCAAATATAAGAACTCAGAGAGAGCTAACCTATGAGCTACTCCGAGTGAAAAACAGAGCTTGTATGAGAATTTTACAACCAAAAGAGTAAGGGTAAAATTTCGACACCATATTATTTCTAGGGGGCATAAATATCTACTTAGAGGTTCGATTGGAGCTCAGGAGAAGCCTATGGAAATATTATGAAAAATATAAGACAATCATAGTGCCATATTTGAAATATGGGTAAGCGAAAATGAGATGGGAGAGAGAAGACACTTGTAGCATATAGGGATAAATTGGGAAAAACAATCAAAACTTGTCTCAACCATGACTTTCATCTCAGAGCTCGTATTTGAGAAAATGAATACTTTCTAGAAATATCTTGAGGAGGAGAAGAGATATTTCCACCCAGAATTTTGAATTGGGCATTAAAATTCTTAGAAAGTGATAAAATAGATTTCTAAAGCAGTGATGGAGTGGAAATTGCAACTAGTAAATGTTGTAACTTTTCGCTCAAAACTCCTAATGAGGCATGAATACAGATGTTGGAAAGATATTTCAGAGATGAATGCATATAAGGAATCATATTTTGAATTGTTGCATCACATTCTTCGTAAATTGATGAGAAGAATGACCTACATTCTAATTGATGAAATGTTTTATAGTATGCATGTTCTAATAATAATTATTGCATGCACATTTCTTGCATAATTAGAGGTACACGAAAACATCTTTGGATATTATATGAGAAATGAATTTATGGAAGATGCTTAGGGATATTTCAAACATGAGGAAGAGATCAGGGGTATTCATGTTAGCATGGGAAATGATGAGATAGATTCTAATGGAAGAAGAGGCAGGTAGGAGCCTGTAACCATGAGAAGTATGCATAGGGAAGTGTAGAGCTATATAGAAGATAATGAAAGGATTATGAAGGCTCAGGAAGAGATACTTCAGATTTTGAATATGTTTCACAAGCAAGTTAAAAAATAATCTAGCACTAATCAATAATATAGTGCTATAAAAGTGTCAACATCTATATCCCCAAACAAGAGGTATGATTGTGGGAATGATAGAAAGTCAAGAAGCATGAGTAGGCACCATCATTTTTCAAGGAAATCCACTAGAAGAAATCATGCAAGTTCAGGGTTAGGGAGTATCCCAAGTGTGTTTCTTGTCTAGAGGAAAAGGAGAAGGCCTGAGGTATACATCTTGCAAGGTGAACTTAGGAAAATCAAGCCACCAACTTTCAATGGTGAGCATAGGAAAGGAGAAGAGGTTGAGGCCTGGAGTTGGAAATAAAGAAATGTTTCCAACTGCATGATTACCTGTCAAGGGTAGAGGCTAGAATTGAAACCTACCACTTACAAGGGAAAGAAACCATGTGGTGGGATAAAATTAAGCAATCCAAGCACCTTGATGAGAAAAGGATCTCACGGAGACAGTTCAAAGGATATTTCCAAGAGAAATATTTGTCCGAGCATTATTATGAAAGGAATATGAAAGATTTATTTGAACTCAAATTGAGAATCATGACAATGGAAGAATATGAGAAGAGGTTCTTTGAATTCTTGAAGTATGTGGAATTCATAAAGGATGAAAAGGTCAAAATCCAAAGGTTTCTTAGTGGGTTACCCTCTTTATATAGTGACAAGATACAATATGATAACCCTAATAATTTGGAGGAGACCATAAGGAGAACAAAGCATATCTATGAGCATAGAAGAGAGAGGCCAGTGTTCCAAACGAATTGGAATGCCAAGATGAAAGGAAAGAAGGAGAAAAGGAAAAAAGGTGTTAATACACCCTTTTTCAAGAACAACTCCCAAGAAAATCAGAAAGGACAATCAACCCAAAATGAGCAAAAGACAACATATTCTTTTGGTAAAAGGCCAAGGTAGAAGACTGTACAATGTTGGGGGTGTGAAGGAAATCACTTATATAGGATTTCCCTCACAAAGGTGAAATGATAAGGACTTTCCACAACATTCATGAGGATGAAATAGTGGAATACATGGGAGGAAGAATACCAAGGATTTATGCATCCTTGGACAACAAGCAAGCATAATATCGGTCCCCCATGATTGAAGTCGAAGGTACGATTAATAATCAACCTATAGAAATTTTAATTGATTATGGATATAGACATAGTTACATAAAGTATAACATTGTTGAAACATTTCACTTGCAGAGGAGCAAGTAGAAGAAGTCGTTATTATTTTAGTTAGCCACATGAGCCAAGAGGAAAATCAATGAGCTAGTTAAATATTGTCAGATAGACATGAATGGACTCAACACAAAGGTATATGTAAACATCATACCATTGGGTTCATATGATTTTCTAATTGGCATGGATTGGTTAGAAAAACACCATGCTTTCCTAGACTATTACAATAAGACAATCACATGTCTTGATGAAGAAGAGAATCAAGGTAAAGTTCAAGGCATTCCAAGAGTTGTAGATGTTAGAGATATTTCAGCTATGTAGTTGAGAAAAGAGTTTCAAGAAGGGATGCTAGATTTTTGCAACCCATATGAAAGAGGCATCCAAAGATAAACTAGCAAGTATTGAAGACCATCCGATCTTGAGGGATTTTGAATATGTGTTTAAGGAAATCCTGGGATTTCCACCAAAGAGAGACATTGATTTATCTATTGATTTGGTACTAGAAGTTGCCCTAGTGTATGTTGGACATAGTGTCATTAATGTTGGAAATACTAAAACAACTGAGAAGGGGGGGGGGTGTGAATCAATGGTTTATGAGCTTAAACAATTTTATACCTTTTAAAAATTATTAATCTTCCTTCAAGTGATCATAAACAACATGCATCATATGTACAGTAAAAGTAAAAACCATTAGTCACACATAAAGTACACACAGAGACAGATTTTTCACGAGGAAACCCATAAAGGGAGAAAAACTCTTCTTCTTCGAAATGATAGGCAATCTTTTGCAGTTCTTTACATCATTTATAATTGAGCACCAACTCAATGTGAGGCTGCTACCTCTGTTTTACAAGCTGCAACTTGTTTGAGAGCTCCAACTCTCTGGTTTCTCTAGCACCTACTAGAAGGAAGCACCAACTCCCTGAGTATTCCAACACC